>JXCR01146196.1:55100-130352 GCA_002079205.1 Phalaenopsis hybrid cultivar
ATATATATATATATATAATTTTAGAAAAAAATAGGAAATCAAACTGGTCTCATATCTTTCATATTTTAAATGAAAGAGCACCACACCTCAAGCTATATATCCATCTCAAAAGATAGACACGTAGTATGACGGTGAGGCTCAATCAAAAAAACTAAGAAGTGTATGTCATTTGTTTGGTCTGTGAAACCATTTTATTATAAATTGACAAGTTCTCCTATTTAATATGAAAAATCAAATAAGATTTATATTAAGTTGGGTTCAGAAAAGCTTCCTATAAGGGCAAGCCCCTAATGTTAATTTTATCTTACATAACCGAAGTCACCTAAGAAAACTCTCGATAAAAATCAGGGGATATTGTCTTCAAGAATTTTAAAGGATATGTCTTTTCAAAGAGATTAGACAAAGAGATGTGAAAGGGGAATGCCTCAAATTTGAAATATTTTATTTTTTTGAATCTAAAAGAAGAAGAACTAGGGATGACATAGATCCTGAAAAGAACCTTAGTGACTTCTCAATCTATCCTATGGTTTGTCTTGAATTTAGAGGAGAAATATTTTAATGTTTCATCTTACCAGTTTTATTAATTAGGGCTTACATTCGTGTGAAACGATCACACAAATATCCTAAAAGATGTGAGGATTTAGGTTGTGAGGAATGACAACCTCGGAGTTCTAAAACGAGTTAGGGCTTATATTATATGGCAGAGCCATACAAAGGCCTAAAGGAAAAGGGAGTATTTATGTCGCACTAATTGGACAACCTCAAAATCCTATGGTTTGTTGTTTAATTTCTAAAGAGAGATATGTTATTTTAGATTCTCTTGCTGTTGAAGATGGTCGTGCTGCCCACGATGCTAGCTCTAAGATCTTCGTCGTAGTGGATTTAAGTTTTCTAATATGTCAAGTCTTGATGTCAAATTGAATATTTCCTAAAATTATGTTTATTTAAATATTATGGGGAATGTTAAAGATGATTAGAGTGACACCGGTTAAGATCCTATGATTCCCTCATTTCGGTAACACTATTTTTCTTCAGATTCACTTAGTCAAAATAAATTTATTAAACTCAACTTGATGAGTTCTATACTTACATTTAGACCGTGGGAAATCTCGTTAGCAACTGTAGGTTACGTCTTTCGAGGGATTTTTGATTATCCGATAGAGACATATTTAATTTAGTTGCAATTTTTATTTTTTTTAATTTGAGATTAAATCTTGGGTTGTCTTATATTTTGATTTGTATGGCGGTGAGATTTATCTTATTTTTTATTTCTTAATTTTGTTTCGATTTCAGTTTTGCGGCTATCCTAAAAGTTTCAATTTTGACATGAAGAGTGACTTTATTGTTATAAGCAGGAAATAAGAGGTATAGATGAATAATTTTTAATGCAAAAACTAAAAAACATACTTGTCGATTCTTCCAATTCCTCCACCTAAAAGACCAGTACTTGCAAAGCATATGTATAATTTTATAGGAAAAGCAGATAACACAAGTTTGAAATGTGTCTACCAAATCCTATGTCATAACCTGGTGAGTCTAATTTGTTCATCTCTGAGGATGATTCCATTAAGCAAATCATAGTAAGTCCAAATGTCCTATGAGATTCCCAAAAGATCATGAAAAATCCTGGGTAATATGCTAGACATTTCACAGCTCCTCAAATAGTCTAGAGTTCATTTTGGTCTTATTATGTTTGTTATGTGGTCACCCCATTCATTCCCTTATGCTCAATTAACTTTGATGTTTTGATTATCCCTTTAAGTGGGGTAATTATCACATAATGTTTCTCTTACGAATTATACGGGTAAAGGCTCTCAGGAGCAATTTGGCTTAATTAAGAGACTTAGCCAGTTTGATTTTCGAAGGTGGGCTTGTAGTGTTTTAAAGTTTCAAATTAATTATAGTTAATTTTATAAACCTCATTAGACAAAAGTTTGATTAAAACTAATTAACTACTAAGCCCTTAAAACTTAATGGGTAGATTTGTAATTGTTAGAAACAATTGAATATTTATACTTTTAATCCTTATCATATGTCATAAATTATTTTAAAACCATTAGTTGAAAGTTTAAGTTAGTGGGTTCTGATCTTCCAAAGTCAAAACCCTCACCTCAATATCTTCTTATTTAATTGCTCTTCCAAATTTCATCATTTTAATTAATTATAAATTTGTTCTTAATGAGACCAAAGTGAGATTGGTTGCTACAATTTATCCCTTTTATATTTCAATCATCAAGACATGTCAATTAAGATCATTTATTACCCATTTGCCCTTTGGTTAGGCCTACATATTAATTAAGGCTTAAATCCCAAAATTATCCTTTTGCCCTAAAGGCCTTAACACCTCATAATTCTCCAAATCAAACTCAAATGAATTTAAAATTTTATGTTACCCCACTCATTGATTAATTGAAACATCATAGGAGAAAATGTGATTTTTCTAAATTTATTGAATTTTATAATTATTTTAATGAAAAAATAGAGATTTTTAATAAAAATTTATTAACTCAACCAAAATAAAGCCTCTCTCCTTAAGAAAATTATTAAAGGTTCACCTAAGTTATAGGACCACTTGGACCAATTTTTATAATTTTTAGAGGTTTAATTTAATTCCTAGAATTATTTGTTTTTTTTTGTATTAATTTAATATAAAATAATTAAAATAGAAAATTAAATTTTATATTTTTTCTAAAATTCCTCTAATTCTAGGGAACCCAAAGAAACAAATTTCATATTTTTGTGGTTTATATTTTAATTATTAGAATTATTTCAGTGGAAAATTAAAGAAAATCCATTTTATGCTTTTAAAAATTAATATCTTGACTTAGAAAATTAGAAAAATTATTTTAATTGGTCCCAAGTGATCAGGAAGCTAAATGTGACATTTTAGTATGTTTTTATTATTTTGCATTTTTTATGATTTTTTAATTAATTTTTAGTTATTTAAATGATTAAAAATAGCTTAAAAATGAAATATTTATTCTAATTACACTTTTATTTTTTTTAGGTCCCTCTGGCTATAAGGAACTCCCAAAATCATTTTTGTAATTTTTATAGTTGTATTTTAATTATTATATCTTTTTTAATGCCAAAAATGTCATTTCACTTAATTAATCCATTTTAGTGGACAAATTAATTCCAATTGACTTGAAATTTTTATGGGAATCTCCTTTGATATTAAATCATAGTGGAGAATTTGGGGTGGTGGTGAAATGCCTAGGTATGAAATCAATCGAGGTCGATTTGGGGTGTTGATCAAAGTCTATATTAGGGTGGTCTAATGATAGGGCTTTTATGGCGGACCTTCCTCTCTCACTCAGGGGATGGTGTGGGTGCAATTAATTTGACTTTGGTGGAATCTAGAGGAATGTCCTATTTCAGGCTTGATTTTGAGTCCAAAATTGAGCTCAGACAATGGATTTGAGTGTTGGAAGATGGTTGTATTGAACTCACAGGGTCTTGAAGAAGCCCTGGGAACAATTTGCCAAGGTCTCCCTAAAGAATTTCATCAACTCCTCCCCTTGGTCGTGGGGGTGAGTTTAAATAAAAGGGTCCATGGTGGCTCTTAGGCCAAGCTAAGGTGGTTGGGGTGTTGTCTAAGTGGAGGGCAGAAAGGCTACAATGTCCATTTGGGTTGGTGCCACTTGGATGGGTTAAATTTTGGGTTTTAACCTTATGGGCTTTCTTGTCCATGGCGTTTTCCGACAGCCAAGGTGGTTGGTCGGCCAGGGTCAGGTCACCATTTGGTTAGGGGGATCAGGGCTTAGTTTTGATGAAGTCAATTGGGGTTGGCCATGTGTAAAGGTTTTGGATTAAAGATGAATGATGTAATGGTCATTTTGGGTCAATTTGGTTCAATACATGATTTGGGGTTGGGTTCACCCTTCAAGGAAAGTTTGGGTGCTGAAGAAAATCAGGGGGTTCAGCTGAGTTAGCATGGTGAAGTCACCATCAAAGTGGATCAATGCTAATGGTGTACTTAAGTAAGTCATGAGAGTGGTTAATCATGTGTGAGGCGACCACTAAAGAGGCTCCTCTATTTACCCAAAATAGCATGGTGATGTGAGCATCACTCACATGACTTGCATGTGGCTTGGGGATGGCTTCATGGTTTGTCCTTAGCTTGCTCACTCTTCATGAGAAAGGATTTTTAGATTTTATAGAATGTTTTGGTGATGTTTGTCATGAGTCCTGGTATGAAATGATTTGATCATGAATTTAAAACTTAGGGAATGATTTTAATGAAATGAATGATGAAGAGAAAAATTTTCATGTGGGCTTTGAATTTGGGCCTTTGGAATTAGATGTGGTGGCCTTGGGCTTTTAAAATTAGGGGTGAGTTTGGGCCAAATTTTATGTCAATCAAATGTTTAATTTGGCATAGGGAGATGTCATGATGAATTTAGAAAGGATTTCAAGTAATTTTAAATTGAATTGGAAGGCCAATTTGGTGGATTTGGACATATGATCAAAATTGGGGGCTTTTTTATTTGGGTAAAATTGAGCTTGCAATAAGGTCAAATTGGACATGTATTTGGTTTCAATTGGTGTTAGGGATGTTGAATTTTGGTTTGGAATATAATATGGGCAAGATTGGGTTCAATTGGGCTAAGATTGAGGCTAATTTAGGGAAATTGGACTTTTAAGGGCAATTTGGGGCTTTTGGTCAAAATAAGGCAAATTGGTCAAATTGGGTCAATGTGATGGTTCAAAGTTGAAATTGGGAATATTTTGAATGATTTTGGAATTTTTAGGAATTTTTGAAAATTTTGGGTCATGAGAGCCATTTTGATAATTTTGGCAAATTTGTGGGTATTTTATGAATTTTGGAATTTTGATGAATTTTGATGAATTTTGGTCAACTTTGGTAGTGGGGAATGATTTGGGATGATTTTTGGGCATATTTGGGTATTTTCGATAATTTTGGGAATTTCGGCAAAAATTAGTAATTAGAGGTATTTTGGTAATTTGGTGTTCTTCGGCTAGGAAGGGCAAGTAAGTCATGAAACCATGTCAAATCAATAAGAGCCATATGAGGACTCATTTTGGATGCTCAATATGCTGGTCTTAACCTTCTTAGCCAAGGGCTAGGGGTTTGGGTCCATCCATTTGAGCTTTCCAAAAGGGGTCAGGAGATCATCATAGGGTTTGGGGTGTGTAAGAAAGTGTAGTGTGTGCAAGCTAGCCTTACTAAGACCAGACCAACCAGGGTTAGTCCTAAGGCTTGACCATCCTATGGGGACTTACCTTGAGCTCCCACATATTGACCCCACCTACTAAGTGCTAGAGGTTATGACCAATATGTTAAACTTAAAGTTGAGAAAAGAAGAGAGTAGAATTTCTAATGGTGAGGGTTACTTTTGTAGTCCTCTAAGAATGGTCAGTAGGAAAGTCTTATGACTAGACCCTAGGCTACTAAGGAGAAAACTAGACCTCAACCAAAAGTGAGGTCAACACTTTTCCTTATCATGAATCAGTAATGAGTATAGAAATTCTGTTGTGGAATTATACTAAATGTGTTGTGTCAAATAGGAGCAATAATATTCTTTACCTTTATTAGAGATGTTATAAAGAACATTGGTTAATCTATAGTCTAAATATTCTTGAAGACCGGTTAGATAAGGAAGATACTAGCTCTCACTCTAGAGTTCTCTCTTCTACCTCCACCTGGGAGCAAACGTCTTGTATCAAAACCTAAAACTATAAATCAAATTGGGGGTTTAGCCTGTCACTCTAAAGTCCACTAATTCTACACCCTTAATAAGTTTATTTCCCTATTTATTTGCACTCAACCCCATGAACTGCATTCTCATTCATGAAATCAATATATGATTCTAACCATTCGTTGACTAAGACAACACCATCTCGGATCTTACATGTTCTCACAACAGGTATTAACATCTTAATTGACAAAATCAAGAAGTAAATGAAGTACAAGGTTTCAAATCAACACAAATTCTTCCAAAATTGAAGTCTAATACTTCACACAACTTTCTTTAAATACTTAATTACTTATCATTTTAAGGAAAAAGATGAAGAAAACTGCTTATAATCCATGGAGAAAATACAACCACACATGAGTTTAAGAGTATAAATCATGCACACAAACAAGAAATCTAAATTAAAATCAAATGTAGTCACAAAGATAAACACTTATCTCAAATCATCTCCACCAAATGTCTTAAAGTTCCTTTAAATTCTATTCTTTCACTCACAATACAAACTAACACTCAAAATAAAAGAAAAGTGGTCGGCGCCGGCGCCAGCGGTTACTAAGATGAATAATGGTTGTGGATGTCTAATGGTTGGCCTCTTTTTTTTTCGGTGATACAAGTCTTTTTTTATAAAAATCCAAAAGGTATCTTGGTGTCTCTTTAAAATGTGTCTCATTCAATGAATCTTCTAGAAGTTCCTCCTTTCAAAAGCCAATTGAATGAATTTTCATGTCCATTGATTATTTCTCACATTTTTACCAAGGATTGCTTCAAACACCTCTTCAAAAATTTATCCAAATTCAATGAATCATCAAATAACTACTTTTGGCACTTAAGCGCGGGGTACTTGGTGCTTAGGCGTGACTCTCTAGCGCTTAGGCGCTGGTGCTGGGCATGTAGGTGCCCCAATTCATTTTTGCACCTTCATCATTTTTTATCCAAATTTAATCATTTTTCACTCCTTTTAGCATTTTTCGTCGATTTTATTGTACCTGAAAGTAAAACACACAAATACCTTTCATTAAAGCGTAATATCTAAAAAATAGGTATAAAAATACTATATTTTAGGTGTATCAGGACACTACCACTGAATCTGCCTTTTTCGAAGCTAATGAAAACCTTCTTCATGCCATTCATGTACATTAGCAAATGCTACATCACAAGACTACTCAAACCAAATTTTATGGAGGAGATAGAAATTCTAGATACTATCTTGTCTGCATCAACTACAGAAGGAAGTGTAATGCAATTCACCAATATAAAAATTCCATGGGCCATTGACAGTGCATTGGCGCATTTCCACAACTTATTCACTCAACCTCCCTTTATTAGAAGAGCTCTACAGACACGTTTATTTACTTCTAAAAAAGTTACACTAGCAGCCTTCACCTTCACACCATTCCCACAGAAGAGTAAATCAAATATGCTCTGGACTCTACTGACAATAATAAGGTGGCTAGCCCAGATTGTTATACTGCTGATTTTTGTAAGAAAGTTTGGCATATCATTAAGCTTGAGATAATTGGTGTTGTTCAAGAATTTTTCAATGGTGTCAATGTCCCTAAGTATTTTACTTCATCCATTATCACTCTTATCTCCAAAGATTCTAAAGAGTAAGAGCTGGGACCATTTCAGACCCATTAGTTTAACTAATGTCATCACAAAGATTATTAGTAAAGTAATTATTTTCATTCTTAAACCTCACTTGAATCAGCTCATCAATCCTAACCAAACTGCTTTTATTAGGGGCAGGAGCATTGTAGACAATGTTTTGCTTGCACAAGAAATGTTACAGGACTTGGACATATGTTGCAGATGAGGGAACCCTATCTACAAGTTGGATATTAGCAAGGCTTATGATACAATCAATTAGGGTTTTGTTGAGGAGGTACTACTGGTAAGAGGTTTCTCCCTTAATTTCATCATTTTAATTATGAGATGGCTCAGCAATAATTCCCATTTCTTGCTTATTAATGGAAATTCTTATGTTTATTTCTAAGCTACCAGAGGTATCAAACAAGGAGACCCCCTTTCCCCCACCATCTTTATATTGGTCTTTGATTATCTATACAAAATGTTTAATCAGGTGTCATCTAATTCTCCCCACACTCAATTCAATCTTGGATCCAATATTTCCATCAGTCATCTATCATATGCAGATGATATCATCCTTTTCTCCAAAGTAATCAAATCTGCAGTTAGTTAGATTCTGAAATGTCTGCATGAATTCCTAGCCTGTTCTGGACTACAATTAAATGACAAAAAATGCCTTATCATCTTTAACAATGGGGTCAAACCACATGTTATGCATTGGATCTCCAACTTTAATATGTTTCAATGAAATAATTCCCCTTTGAAGTATATAGGAGTTCATTTGCTAAAAGGGAGTTGAAAACAAATTCAATTTGATGAGTTGGTCTCCAAAATTCATAAGCAACTTATAAGTTGGACCAATTCCTTTATGTCTAATGGTGGAAAAATTACTCTCCTAAGACATGTCTTAGCAGCTTTCCCCTCTTACATCCTTCAAATGGCCACTATGAAGAAAAGCACTCAACTACTGTTGGAGAGAGTTTTTAATAGATTCCCTTACTCTAACCAAAGGAAGCAGCTGCACTGGACTCATTGAAATTCTATATGCAAACTTGTTGAGAACGGAGGTCTGGATTTTAGAAGTTTCAGTCTCCTGCAACAAATTAACTTTTGCAAACTTTGGATTCAATTCAAGTCTGTATCTTCCCTTTGAGCTCAATTCCTTAAGGGCAAATACTGCATGGAGCTCCACCTATCACTGGTTTCCACCAAGCTGGGAGATTCCAAAATTTGGACTCAAATGCTCAAAGCTAAAAACAAAGCTGAATATCTTTTTATTTGGGCATTGGGAGAAGGTAACATAAACTTATGACTGGATAATTGGATGGGGTAGAGGAAATTGGTTGCAGTTCTCCCTTCACCCAGTAATATAAATCTCAAAGTGTTAGATTGTTGGAATGGGGGACAGTGGAACTTTCAAATGTTGCAAAACATTCTGGATAACCAACAGATTCAAAGAATTATGAGTATTCCACAGGACATTACTAAAAAAGAAAAACTTATTACCAAAAAGAAACCTGCTCAATCTAATACAGTATGCATATACTCTCTTTTGACTATGGACTGCAGACTCCTTGGGGGAAGCTTTTTTGGGGCAAATTCTTATCTCCCTTTATGTCCTTCTTCTGCTAGAGACTTTTCTCTAAATTTCTCCCTACTGATGATATCCTGAAAATGAAGGGTTTGAGAGGACCCTCCTGCTGTGTGCCTTGCAGACACCATGAGGAATATGTCGGGCATCTCTTCTTTAGTTGTTCCTTTGTTCAACAGGTCTAGACCAATGTGTTGAATCATATCCAGCTACAAACAATCAACCTGACTTGGTTGAGCTTTTCCACTTGCTGGAAGGAATGACGGCAATTCAATCTTGTCCTCATCCCATGTGTGGCGGCTTAGTTTGTGTGGATGTCCAGGAACCAATCCAAATTTGAGGATAAGCAGCAACATTGTATGAGTGTGGCATCTAACTTTCTTGCTTTCTTAAAGAAACTTATTCATTGGAAAGGTTTTCCAGATCTTCGACTTTTTGGCAATAAACCTCCCCCTCTCAATTATGGAAGCAAACTAGTGTACTGGGTGAAACCAGATTCTAGTTGGTTCAAGGAAAACTCTGATGGGAGCTTTCTCAAGAATGATGCTGGCATCAATGGTGTATTCAAAAATTGTCAAGGAAACTTCCTCCTTGCCTTCCAATCACCTATTACTGCTTTGGATTCTTTGGAGGCTGAATCAATTGTTGTCTATTGGGCCATACTCATTGCCTGTAGGGGTAAGATTCAACAATTGATTATTGAAACTGATTCCAACCTATTAGTCAACATTCTCACAAACAAGATGGACTGCCCTTGGCACCTGCTACACTAGATCGACAAGATTAATCTTATGGCCAACAAGCTTAACATTAGATATCTTTTTATTCATAGAGAAGGTAATAGATCTGCCAATTGGTTAGCAAAAGCATGTTTAAATTCACCCTTGAAGGTTCCCACTGGACTTTTAAGGTGAAGCTTTTGTTTGTGTGTGTGTGTGTGTGTGTGTGTGTGTGTGTGTGTGTGTGTGTATTAAAAAGAATGGTCGAAGGCTATTATACGAGCCCCAAACCATCATCATGTGTCTAATTATTCAAGGACCTCCCTCACTATACACATACTAGCCAGAGGGGGATTAAAATAATTGACCTGAAGGGAATTACGACCTTCAAAGAGGCTGCTCTACTAACAGGTCATGGCTAACGACACACACACACACATATATGTCGTGTGTGTATCGTGGCTAGTTTGTAGAGCAGCCTCTCTGAAGGTCGTAAGTCCCCTTAAGTCACGGGTTTGAATACCTCGGTGTGTAGGGTATGGTACTCGAATATTTAGCACACCTAGGGATGACAAGGGATCATCTAATAGCCTTAGGCCTTTATGAAAAAAAAAGAATACAATATATATATATATATATATATATATATAGATGTCTTGCAACATTCAAAATGAAGATTGGAGCCCTACAATGATCTCAGAGGGAAAACGATAATCTCAGAGTTTTGGTGATTAAGGGTGTTTTAAAACTATCTTTGGATTTGATTAAAAAATTGATTGTATTTGAAGTTTGCTTCGGTTAAGTTTAATTTTCATTAAGTTAAAACGCAAATTTATTAAATTAAGTTTTCTCAAGACTCGGCTCGGATGAAATCTAGTTAAGCTTAGGTCAGGAAAATGAGGTTGACCAAAAATGATGTCAATACTTATGCTATATTCATCTGTGATTGGACTGCAAATATATATATATATATATATATATATATATATATATTTTTCTCAAATTAAATTTGGCTATTGTGAACCATTGATTTCTANAAGTCCCTTCTGGTCTGAGGTTCAATTCCCCCTGAGTGTAGGGTATGATACTCAAATTCTTAGGCGCATGAGGGATGGCTGGGCTCGTATAATAGCCTCCGACAATTCCTTTATATATATGTGTGTGTGTATTTATAATATCTACAATACTTTTAAGAAAATTTCAAAAGGAAGCATTAGAAACACATTTATATAAAATTGTAGTCAACTCAAACATACTCTAAATAATAGTCTAAATTGATTCATTACTTGAAATCACGTTTTGAATTCCACCAGTTTTTGTTGATCACAAGTTCATTCAACTCCCACCTAGTCACAAATGCCTTATTTTGGTTGTTGTCTCTACCAATTGCAACATTCTAAAATTTTGTCGAGTTCTTGTGCACCTCTCTTTTAATGAGCTTGTATGTGATGCCTCACGTTCTCCGTCTCTCGTGCCGCTGATTCTCTCAAGCTCCACTATGATGACTTAAGAGATCTTTTCTTTCAGCCAACAACTATCTCCCTTCTTTTATGCCTTGATATAAGTGCATCCAAGTTCCTNAATAAATTCATGTAAAAAGAAAAGAATTAAACTTTATGATATCTTTAAGTCAATATAAATTTGTTAAGTAAAAAAAATGTAAAAAGTTTTTAACTTTAAAAAGAGGATAATGAAGTTCAAAATCGTTATCCAGATATAGTAATCCTCAGAAAAAGAAAAGAAAAGGAAAAGAAAAAGAAAAGAAAAGAAAAAAAAAAGAAAAAGAAAAGATATTGGGAGAAGCTTGAGGAGATGCCTAATTAAAAATTGAAAAAGAAAAGATATGTGGAGAAGCTTTAGGAGATGCCTAATTAAAAATTGGCTTCACTTGAATCAACTTAAGGAAAAAGACCTAGACACATTTTCTAAACTTTTTATATGAATGTTAGCTTAATTATTAATAAAGTTTTATGAATTTCTTTTACATATGAATTTTCTAAGTGACTTTAATATGACAAATTACAATTTTTCTTGAAAGAAATAGAGGATCAGAAACCTTAAACTTAATTACTGAATAACCTTACACCTTTAGTATTAACTGGAATTGTTCTGAATTTTTCTTAAGTTAAACTATTATATTTAGAGAACTAAAATATGGAAATCTAAAATTTAATTTCTTTACCATAAGTCATATTTTTTATGTAGTAGAGAAGTTATTTGAGGACAAATAACATGTAAGTTTGGGGGATTTTGATACACCAAAAATATATGCATTATTAGACCTATATTTTATACTCATTTTTTGTTATATTGCACTTTAATGGATGGTATTTTGATGTTTTCTTGCAGGTTGTTGATTTTTAGGGCTTGAAGTAAAAAGAAATAAAAAAGGATGAATTTTAGAGTCAAAATCACGTTTTTGAAGAAATGCTCAGCACCGACAGGGCGGAGGTCAGCGCAGATGGTGCAGAACAACTTAAGGCTGGAGATTTTTACTCAGAACCGACGACGCCAGACCAGCACCGACGGCGCCAAAGGCGGTGCAGACCCCATTTCTAGAAGGTTCGATGTATTTGTACGATTTTTTGAAGATTTTTTGGAGGCACCTCTTTGAGAACCGACCTTGGGCTCTATTTTGGGCCGAATTTCATTAGAAAAAGTGCTCCTCTACATTTTTCACTCCTCTACGTTCATTTTTTGCACCACGTCATTCCATTCCACTACCATATTGGAGTAAATTTTTGATTTTGCATTCATAGTTTAGAGTTTTTGTGCTGATATTTAGTGTGAAACTTTCTGTAGGAGCGTTGGAGAAGGAGAAAAGTGAGAGATATCTTCTTCCTGCATTTCTAAGGAAAGGCTATAAAGAATTTACTTTGAGAAAGAGCTTTCAGATAAGTATAGTTTGTTTATCAGTGTTGAATAAACTTTCTTTTATATGTTAATTTGTGTTTTGTTATTTCTTTCTCATGAAGTCTGAGTAGTTTCCTCTATCTTTCTCCCTACTCTGCGATATGGTGAAATGAAAAGATAATATGGATGTGCCAATATTAAAATGTGAAATAAATTGTGATAATTTTTCAACTCTGAACTTAATTTACTTTTTGATCTGGCCAATTGAATTGATAAAATGTGTTGTGAAACATATGATTCGAGAAATTGAGTATGAGTTATACAACAGAGTGAGGATCACATTTGATTCCATGAAAGAGAGCATCGTTCATGGAATTAAGTGCAAATAAACAGGAAAATATTCTTTATTGGGTGTGAAATTAGAGAACCTTTAGGGTGGCAGACTAAAATCTTCGATTCGGTATTATTGTTTAATAACCGAAGCGAGAGCTATCCTTCAGGTGCAGTGTAGTAGGAGCTCTGGAGTGGGAGCCGGTATCCTCCTAGCCTAGCCACGAATTTAGGGACTAAACACTGAGATTAGTCAATGATTTTTTATGCACTGTATCAGGGTATAGAATTAAAATTACTCCTATTTTGCACAATACATATTATGAACATTTATCTCATCTCATTTTACCATAGCTTCATTGCAGTGGGAAGGATACTTTTTCACATAAAAATCTTCATTAGATAAACATAGTTAATAGATTAGTATTTACTATTTTAAACTTTACATTTTTTATTTGATAATAGTTTAGAAATTTAATTTTGATTACATCTCAACAATTGAAATTGGTGACAGTGATTTCAATTGACTTTCTATGAATTTCCTAGCAAATTTATCATTTCCAATTTAAACCTTCCCCGTGGGATCGATATTTAGGGCTTAAATAGAAAGTCCATTATTACTTGATAACGATACGTTTACTTGTGTAGAATCCAAATATTAATTGATTATACTTATTTAAATTTTACATAATCTATCGCAAATAAAAAAAAATTGGATCAAGGATCAATCTCAAAAAGAGAGGAATCAAAAGTTAGGGACTGATTCCAGGATAAGGATTGAAAGTTAAGGATCAATCACAAAAGAGAGGATCGGAAATTAAGGACCGACCTCGAAAAGAGAGGAAACAGAAGTTAACGACTCATTCAAAAATGAGAATTGAAAGTTAATCATCAATCTCAAAATAGAGTCGGAAGTTAAGTACTGACCTTGAAAAAAAGTAAATCAGAAGTTAAGGACTGATTCGAAAATGAGAATTGAAAGTTAATGTTCAATCTCAAAAGAGAGTCGAAAGTTAAGGGCCGACCACGAAAAGAGGTTAATCAAAAGTTAAGGACTTATTCAAAAATGAGAATTGAAAGTTAATGATCAATCTCAAAAGAGAGTTGTAAGTTAATGACAGACCTCGAAAAGAGGTGAATCAGAAGTTAAGGACTGATTCGAAAATGAGAATTGAAAGTTAATGATCAATCTCAAAAGAGAGTCAAAAGTTAAGGACTGGCCTCAAAAAGAAGTGAATCAGAAGTTAAGGACTGATTCAAAAATGAGAATAGAAAGTTAATGATCAATCTCAAAAGAGAGTCGGAAGTTAAGGACCAACCTCAAAAAGAGTGAATCAGAAGTTTGGACTGATTCTAAAATGATAATTAAAAGTTATTGATCAATCTCAAAAAAGAGTCGGAAGTTAAGGACTGACCTCGAAAAGAGTGAATCAAAAGTTAAAGATTGATTCTAAAATGAGAATTGAAAGTAAATGATCAATCTCAAAAGAGAGTCAGAAGTTAAAGACCGACCTCAAAAAGAGTGAATCAGAAGTTAGAGACTGATTCTAAAGTGAGAATTGATGGTGTTGAATCCAAAGATACGTGTCGTGTGAAAAAGTTGACATTTCTAAAGAAGATTTGTGAAATTTTGTAAGGTTTTCCGTAGAACGTGAAATTCTATGGGGTTGTTAAGAGAATTAATGCAGACAAAGATAGTTGTGTTATGCGAGCAAAGAGTAAGAAACCTCAAAATCAAGAGAATCCACTCAACATATTTCTTTTTTTTTCTTGTTGTTTTTATCATGTTTAATTTTGAAAATATGTTTTTCAAAACTTTAATTTTGTTGGTCGATTTTTTTTTAAAAAAAAGAGTTGTTTTATTGTTTGTTTGTTTGTTACTTTTGTCTAAATTTTATTATCGTCAATTATTTTTTCGTTGTTTTGTTTTTTGTTGTTTATAATCTCAAACCAACGCATGGTCTGTGTCTTTTATCCATCGCAAAAAAAGGCAATTGAACAAGAAGATAAATTTTTGAAAGAAACTTCATTCATCTGCTCCAATAAGTGTTATGGGTTAGGTGTAGGCCAAAGCCGCAAAAAGTCCAATGCGTAGATTACATCAAATTAAATCCAAAAATAGGCTATGCCAAGTACATATCATAAACTGATCATGTCTAATACTTATCATATCTACTGTAATGTAGTGCAATAAAATAGAAATAAACCCTCTGAATGTCTCTTCTTAGTGTGAAAAGCTCTTGATCGAGTAAACCTTTGAAGCCACGCTCCATGACAAGATTTCTCTTTGCATGTGCTTAGAGGTGCAACCCTCTCATAGCTCATATGGTAGCAGTTCCTCCAATTCTGGATCTGGTTGAAATCCATATGGCATTTTATTGTTATCCATCTGTCAGAAGGTCACGACACCCTATGGTGTCGTACTCCTGGAATACAGTGTTTGGCGATGTCCACTCCCATTTCCTTTAAGGACAAGTATCGAACCAATGTAGTGAGATTTCTACAGCTCCTCTGAATTTACCAAGACCAATGACATCAAATTATTTTATAAATAAGATTTTGCTTTTGCTCATGAATGAGACCGTACAGAAAGGCCTCACAAAGTCATGATGATCAATGTGCGAAGGTATGCAGTCTCCCTCATTGTAGATGCTGATGATGCAGTTGTTAGAGAAGCAATTAGCTAGTAGTATACTCCATCTGACTATTCTTTTAATCATCCATTTTATCAGTGGAGGTAGTGGATCCACCTAATCGTGTCTAAGAATCCCAGGAGGATTTCCTTGTCTATCGTTGGTGAAGTTGTAGAAGCATCCGCTCTGGATAATAATCCTCCCCTATCCTCGCATCCATTTTCTAGGCTCGGAATAGGTTCTTTCCATTAGTAGGCCTGCTCCACCTCAATCTCTCAGGTCAAAAATGCAGTCGAGAATGCTTTATTTATACTTTCTGATAAGACCTTGGTGTATAATTCCAAACCTTCTAATATGTTGATGAATCTCCCTTGTACTTCTTAATAGTATTCAAAATTTATTTTGTTCACTTTGCTTATTCTGTAATATTCTGCCATGCTTATGATTAGCGGCTATCGAGGAAATTCCCTTAGTTCAACATTTGCAGGAACCCAAGCCGGTGCGGACTCTAGCTATAACGAAATGTATGATTCTACGTCTGAAGGGATGTATGCTCTGTACCCCACGGATCATATGGCTCTGCATCCATCGGGACATATGACTCTGCATCCATCAAGTAATTAGTAGTCTGAGATCCATCATCAATAGATGCATATTCCTTTAATGTGTTGTAGCACTATAGGTGTAGAACATTGCAGCTCGGGCACTCCACAAATAGCCTTAGAGCTGACGCTCGTGCTGGTATCTCGGCATTGCAAGTAGGGAAACCCGTGCAAAGAACGTCTGAAGCTGGTGGTATTTCCGGCTCTTTAACAAACTTGGACTCCTCATCTGTAGTAGGTAAGCTGAAAGAGGTTTTTTTCATGCATGGATCATAAATATCTCCCTCAGGGATAAGAGTAAGCAAGTTTTCCGCCACTTTCTTGCGTCTTCTTTCTTCTCATAAAAAAGCCCTCTGCTTTCGACGGCTAGCATTTATGCGCTGAGTTCTTCATATTGGTGCGTCTGGAACTCTTCCATTATCGACAACAACTAGGCCTCCAGTCGGCGTAGCTATCATGGACGGTAGGCGGCTGGGCCCCTCCATCGGGTCCTGTTGTACCATCACATTCTTTCCCTTCAGTGATGAATTATCTTTGGCGCTCAACCTTAGCAGTGAGGGTAGCCCTTATTTTTCCCGTCGGCTAATGACATCCATTAGATACCCCTCATAATCCATGTTGACTTGATTAAATTCCATGTCAAAGTCTATAGTGCCACCCTACGGCGCCATCTCCTCATTTAGTGCGAGGTTCCAACCAACTTTAAAGGCAAAGATCAGCCTCTGGCCTGACTTTTCTCTGCAGACGACAGGAAAAATGTTAGTGAGCTGAAACTTAGCATGAACAAGAACAAAATAAAGTATTTATTAAAGGAAATTTTTGTTTATTTTGGTGAGAAATTTGTTTATTTATGTGTGCATTTTGTTTAATTTAGTAGGATTTAAGTTTAAAAAGAGAAAAGTAATTTTCAAAAAATTTTATTATATTGAGGTTAATTTTATTACAAGAATTTTTGGACCCGGTCACATACATTTGGCCACATAGATAACCCCAAAACAATCAAAATTTCAAAATCATGTGATAGTAAGTAATGTGAGGTTGCGTAGTATGTCTTCAAGAATCGTCCGTTGATTGGTAGCATGCGTCTGTCACCTTGAAAATCTACTAACTGGTAGGCTCCTCCTGCGTAGACCATTTTAATGACAAATGGTCCCTTCTAGAATGGCTCAAATTTTCCACCTATCTTGCGGAGTGCAAGAATAGGCCTTTTGAGCACGAGAATGAGGTCACCAACTTTGAATTTCCTTGGGCGGACCAATTTGTCATGAGCTTGTACCATCTTTGCCTGGTAAAGTTCCAAATGTTGTTGCGCTTCAAGTTGTTTTCCTTCAAGACTCTCTAGTTCTTCAAGTCTGAGTTTTGCGCTTTCTTCTGTTGTGAGTTGGTTGGCAACAACAACTCTGAGAGACAGCGTCTGAATTTATAATGATAGCATGGCCTCGGGCCCATACACGAGCATGTAGAGTGTACACTAAGTGGGAGTCCTGAAAGTCATCTGGTAGGTCCACAAGGCTTCTAACAGTTTGTTGTGCCAATCTCTTTTATTTTCATCCAGTGTTCTCTTTAAATCTGTACCAATGTCTTATTGAAGGCTTCAGCCAGGTCATTTGCTCTTGGATAGTAAATCGTAGAGTATCTCCAATCTATCTCGTGTTGTTTGATGAAGTTGTTGATTTTTGTGCTTTTATTAGCTATTCTATTGTTGGAAATTATTCTTTGTGATACTCCAAAATGGTAGACGATTTGACTTTTGAAGAAATGAAGGACACGCTGTGCCGTAACAGATACACCCAAAAATATATAGTGTTTTTAGACACCATTTTATACTATTTTTGAGATATTACGCTTTAATGGAAGGTATTTTTGTGTTTTTCTTGCAGATACAAGTAAAAAAGGAAAAAAATACTTAGAAGAGTGAAAAAGGATAAAATTTGGAGCAAAAAGGTGAAAAATTATGCAAAAGAGTTTTAGCGCTTAAGCACCAGATCCGACGCTTAAGCGCCAGTTAAACAGAGAAGGCTGCACCTAAGCATCGAGACCCGCGCTTAAGTGCCAGTGATAGTTACTAGACGAGTAAAATTTGTTTTCAATAATTTCAAAGAGGATTTTGAGGCACCCATTGGCTTAATAGGTGGTTGTAACCACCATGGATGAAAATTATCATGAAATTCTTAGGCAAATACATCGAATGAAGACACATTTTGAAGAGATCCCAAGATACCTCTTGGAAAATTATAAAAGAAAGAAGAGAGGACTTAGAAAAGAGTCCTAAAAATATTGATAAGTTTTGAAAGTTCTTTTCTGGGGATTTAGTTTGGAGAGATTTTTAGGAACCACTTTTTATTTTACTTTATCCTTTTTGTTATTTTGTTTTGAGTGATTGTAAAAGAGAAGAGATTCAATGGAACTTCAAGAGTTTGGTAGAGGACTTGAGATAAGTTTTTATCTTTTCTTTAGACTACTTTTGGTTTTAATTGAGACTTATTGTAAGTTTGAAAATGATTTATACTTTTAAACTAAAGTGTGGCTTTGTTTTCTTCATAGATTATGTGTAGTTTTCTTTATCTTTCTTCTTAAATTGATAAGTAATTAAGTTTTGGATGGAAGTTGTGGAGAGTATTGATCTTTAATGTTGGAAGAACTTGTGATGATTTAAATCCATGTACTTCAATTACTTCTTGATTTAGCCAATCTAGATGTTAAAATTTATTATGAGAACATGTAAGAACTGAGCTGGTATTGTCTCAGTCAACAATTGGAAAGAATCATAGAGGTTGTATGAATGAGAATGTAGTTCATATGATTGAGTGCAAATAAATATGGAAATATTTGTTGATGGGTGTAGAGTTAAAGAACTTTAAAGTGACAGGTTAAAGCCTCCAACTTGGTTTATTGTTTTAGGTTATGATACGGGAATGTAACCCCCCAGGTGGAGGGAATCAAGGGAACTCTAGAGTGAGAGCTAATATCTTCCCCGCTTAGCCGATCTTCATAACTATTTAAACTTTAAATTAGCCAAGTTCTTAAAAGGGTAAAGAATATTTTTGATCTTATTAAGCATAACACAATTTGCATACTTCCATAACACAATTCAAATGCTTATTACTGATTCATAATAAGAAGAAAGATATATGCACATTAAATACTTTTCTTTTACAAAAACTTTAGTTATCTTTTTAAGTTGTTACTGTTTCGTTAAAATACCAAAAATACCAAAAATATTTACATTTTAAATTCCTACAAAAATCTTTTTTAGTTTAACTAATTATCTTTTTAAAAATATAAAAACTTTTGAAAAAGTGCACATTGCATAATCTCCCTTGTGGGTTCGATACTCAGGACTTAATCAAAAAGTCCTATATTACTTGATAACGATACGTATACTTGTGTAGTATCCCAATATAATATATATAAAAAAAAAGTTAAATTCTTATTTTTCTTTAGGATCAAATTTTTTGTTTTGTTGCAAAATAAAGAATTATAAGTGAAAAATACCATCAGAATTATTGCTATACTGTGCATAAGCATTAAGTATTCAGGGATCAAATTTTTGGCACCGTTGTCGGGGATTAAAATTTTCAAGCAAGTGGTGTCAACTTCATAAATCCTTACATATACAAAAATAATTGGGATCAAATTTTTGGCGCCGTTATCCGGGGAAAAAAGAAACAAAACTAAGTAAATTTCTATTTTTAAAATGTCTTATTTAAACGTTAAATATATTATGTCTTTATTTGTATGTTTTATTTATTTTATTTTATGTTAGTGTATGCGTAGTTCAGCTTCTGAAAAACTTGTGCCCTACGATTCTGAATTAGAAAAAACTATTAGAAAAATCTGAAAAACAAAAAAAAAATAAAAAATATTGAAAAACCCAAAAATATTACACAAATGGCAAACCAAAATAATCAAAATGTTGAAATTCATCAAGAGTTTAAACCTTTAAGAGATTATGTCAACCCTACTGTTGATGAACTTCATTTTAGTATTCAAAAACCTACTATAGTGGCTAATTCATTTGAGCTTAAACCTGCTATTATCAAAATAATATCAAATAATCAGTTTGGGAGATCACCAACTGAAGATCCAAATTTACATCTTGCCAATTTACTATTATCCAAATGGTATCAAATAATCAGTTTGGGAGATCACCAACTGAAGATCCAAATTTACTTAGAATTGTGTGCTACATTTATATAAGATGGTGTTTCAGATGATGCCATAAGACTTATGTTATTTCTTTTCTCATTGAGGGATAAAGCTAAGATGTGGTTGAATTCGTTAGCACCTGGATCTATCAGAAACTTGGGGTGATTTAGCACAAAAATTCCTTGCTAAATATTTTCCACATACAAAAACTGCGAAGCTTAGAAATGATATTACATCTTTTAATCAGTTTGAAGGGGAATCTATCTGCTGGGAAGCTTAGAAATGATATTACATCTTTTAATCAGTTTGAAGGGGAATCTATTTATGAAGACTGCAAAAGTTAGAAATGATATTACATCTTTTAATCAGTTTGAAGGGTAATCTATTTATGAAGCATGGGAGCGGTTTAAAGAACTCTTAAGAAAGTGTCCACACCATGCTATAGCAGATTGGTTAATAATTCAAACTTTTTATATTGGATTAATTGGTTCTCTTAGATCTATTATCGATGTTGCTGGTAGTGGTTCATTGATGTCAAAACCATTTCATGACGCTTATGCTTTAATTGAAGAGATGGCTACCCAAGAGGGTGAATCCAAGGAAAGTAGCCAATATTCATGAAACTGATGCATTTACTATGTTAGCAAATCAACTTGCTGCAATTTCAAGGAAATTAGACCTATTTGGAATGAATTTTTCTCAAATAATTTCCATGACTGAAGAGAATTCATTAGGCCAAATGGTAGATTCTCAAGCATCATTAGAAACCTTTGAATGTTCATAACATAATAAGCAAAATAACCCATATTGCAATTATTATACCCAGGTTGAAAGAACCATCCCAACTTTAACTGAAATAATAATTCAAGTGGTAATAATCAACAATGAGGGAAAAACCAAGTAAACCCATTGGGAAACTAGAACAACAAAGGAAATAATAATTATAGATCTACTTATCCTTCAGGTATCAATAGTAATACACAATTTAAGGATAAGAAGTTTTCTATAGAAGAAGTGGTGTTACAAATGGGTAACTCAGTTACAAAGTCAAGGAGCTATAATTAGTAACAGAGGCAAATCACAAGTTCATTAAGTAATAGATCCCAAAGAACACTTCCTAGTAATATTGAATCAAATCTAAAAGACCAAAATAAAGAGCAAGTTAAAGCCGTACAACTTAAAAGTGGAAGAGAGTTGGAAGGTAGGATTCAAAAAGAGATTGAAGTATAGAGAGAAGAAATTGAGGAATCAAAAGAGGACGCTCCGAAAGACTCTGGAAAACCTATTTATCCGCCAAAAATTGATTTAGAAAAACCACCCCCTCCATTTCCTAAGAGACTTCGACAACAAAAGCTTGATAAGCAATTTTCAAAATTTCTAGAAATATTTCAGAAGCTTACAATCAATATTCCATTTACTAAAGCCTTAGAACAAATGCCAAGCTATGTAAAGTTTATGAAGGATATTCTCAATAGGATAAGGAAGTTTGAAGATAATGAGATTGTTGCACTTAGTGAGGAGTGCAGTGCTATAATTCAGAGAAACTTCTTGAGAAGCTTAAAGATCCTGATAGCCTTACAATTCCATCTGCAATAGGAGATAGATTTTATTGGAAAGCTTTATGTGATTTAGGTGCAAGCATTAACCTTAGGTCATTATCAATATTTAAAAGATTACGATTAGGAGAAATAACCCCTACTACTATAACTCTGTAGTTAGCAGATTGTTCAATAACCTATCCTAAAGGAGTTATAGAAGAGTTATAAAAGAGGTCCTAGTGAAAGTGGATCAATTTATCTTTCCTATTGATTTCATTGTGCTAGATATGGAGGAGATACCTATCATTTTGAGGAGACCTTTCTTAGCCACAGGAAGAGCAATGATGATGTGAAAAAAAGGAGATTTAACAATGCGCGTGGAGATATTTCCTAGCCACAAGAAGAGCAATGATAGATGTGCAAAAAAGGGAATTAACAATGCACGTCAAAATTCTACAATCTAGATTTTATTGGCCTACAATTTTGAGAGATGTTAATGCTTGTATATAAACATGTGATAGATTTCAAAGAGTAGGCAATATTTCTAGAAGAAATGAGATGCCCCTCACATATATGCTAGAAGTTGAAATATTTGATGTTTGGGGATTAGATTTCATGGGATCATTTATACCATCTTTCAGAAATGTATATATTCTGTTAGCAGTGGACTATGTATCCAAATGGATAGAAGCTGTTGCTTTACCTCGAAAAAATTTATATATTCTATTAGCAGTGGACTATGTATCCAAATGGATAGAAGCTGTTGCTTTACCTCGATGTGATGCTCAAAGTGTTGCAAAATTTTTGAAAACGAACATATTTTGTAGATATGGGATGCCGAGAGTTATCATTACTGATGGGGGAAGTCATTTCAGAAATCCATAATGGAGAATTTATTAAAGAAATATCATATAAATCATAGAATTGCTACTGCTTATCATCCTCATTATTAAAGAAATATCACATAAATTATAGGATTGCTATTGCTTATCTTCCTCAGACAAGTGGTTTGGCTGAATTATCCAATTGGGAAATTAAAAGAATTATGGAAAAATATGTGAATCCAACAAAAATGAATTGGTCAGCCAAACTTAACTATGCTTTATGGGCTTATAGGACTGCATATAGAACTCCTATATGAATGTCCCCATATAGGCTAATATTTGGGAAAGTTTGTCACTTACCAGTTGAACTTGAGCATAAATCATATTGGGCTTAAAGAGTTCAATTTAAAATATGCTGGTGAAAAAAGATTGTTACAATTAAATGAGCATGAAGAGATAAGGAATGAATCTTATGAGAGTGTTAAGATTTATAAAGAAAAGATGAAAATGTGACATGTTCAAAATATTCTTACTAAAATCTTTCAGCCAGGGCAACAAGTTTTACTATATAATGCAAGGTTAAGATTATTTCCAGGAAAACTTATGTCCAGGTGGATGGGCCCATTTGATGTGATAAAAGTTTATCCTTATGGAGTTGTGGATATTAAAGATCCTAATGCTAAGATAATTTTTAAAGTGAATGGACATAGACTGAAATTTTATTATATAGGGGATCAGGATAAATATAATGATGGAATGATGTTGGGTCAACTAGAATGAGTACTGGTTACATCGGGCTGACGATGTAAAACCAAGCGCTTTATGGGAGGCAAACCATAGTTATCAGTGTGTTTTTGTTTTGGTTGTTGTTTTGAGTATGATTAAGAAATTTGGGGTAGTATTTTTGAATTTATTATGTGCTAGTAAAGATTTTTAGACTTTATTTAGTGACCTGGACATGTTAGAATGAGAATTTGGACGTTAAGTTAACTGGTGCAAAAATGTGCATTGGCGCTTAAGCGTGACAGTTTAATCACATGTGCAAATTTTGAGTTCTAGAAGATATAACTGCAATTTAGTTAGAATAAACATATCTTGGCAGTTTTTAGTCATTCTTAGAAGTTATGAGGGGGAATTAGGACTATAAATAGAAGGGGTTTGTGATGGAATTTCACCTCGGATTATTTTTAGCCCTAAAAGACTAAGAAAGAGAGAGATTTAGAGGAAATGTCTTCATGGGAGATGAATTTGAAGAAGAAGGGAGAAGCCATGAAGAAGAAGTTCATTAGTCAAAGTGCACAAGAGATGTATAATAGCTTCTTAGCCGTTAGTATTGAAGGGATATCTAAGAAGATCAACAAGATGGAGAATACTATATCTGTATTAGAGACTAAGGTGCTTAGATTGGATGCTCATCTAGAACATATTGGGTGGCAACTTAAGATGCAATTTAGCCATACCAGTTATATAAAAAAAGCAAATAAGGTGATGCTCCTTAAGCAAAAGTGGATCGAAGATGATAGTATTAGAGCTCGTCACCACCGTTCGTTTATCAACTCTATATTCATGGAGAGATTACTGAAAGACAAGAATTTATTCCTTCTAATGAAGAGTGGCATCAAGTTAAGTTTAGAGTCATGTTTTTAAGTGTGTTAGTGTTTATGTCTTGTGTTTAGTGTTTGTGTCACTTATGTGTTTATTGTAAATGTGTGTTAAGTGTTTTGTACTTAGGAAATTTTTCTCATCCAAGATATGTCTTTGTACTTGTTTTTAAATTAAAATAAGTTTATTTTTGTGAAAATTTTGTGTTATTTTAGCCTCAAATTAAAATAGTTATTAGGGAGAATTTTAAGAGAGAAGGGAGTTATAAGAAGTAAAAATAGTCATTTAAGTGCTATGAGACCATTTAGGGGTTGTTTACTTAAGCTAATAGTGCATATTACTTACAATTAAAAATTTCAAAAATTTTGCACTAGCGCCTAAGTGCCACATCTCGCGCTTAAGCACGAGCCAACCCGAGAGGCAGGTGCATAAGCGCCACTTACCCGTGCTTAAGCATCGATTCAGAAAAATTGGTTCGCGAACGGTGAAAAGTGAATTTTAAGCCCAAAAATACCATTGTTAACCCATCCTATCGTCTTCCCCAATCACAATTTTAAGGGCTAGAGCAAGTGGAAATTGAAGATTTCTTGGTGGAATCGAGTGAGATTTGCTAGATCCAAGTTCCTTAAGGTAAGAGCTTTGCTTCTATGCAAAAATTTTGGATTTTCACCATGTACTTTAAGTATATTAGGAAGATTTCAAAAATTTACTATTCATGGGGAAAAGTGAAGAAAAATCTATAGAAATTGCTTGAGAAGTTTAGTTAGTGCTTTTGGAAGTTTAGTTTAGAGATTTAAACTTGATTTTTAAAGTTATTTTTAGAATTTATCAAATTTGTAGAATGGCACCAAGAGATAAAGGAGTAGAGAAAAGAGCCCATTCAATTCGAGCAAGATTGTTAGTTCGAAGCTCAAGATTGATATAGTGACGCTCTGCAGTTGCAAAATTGATTCAAGAGCGATATTTCAAGAGTCCAGGTGGAGAGGTAGAAGGCCTGATAGTCCACTGACAGTGAGAGTAGTTTTGTTGTTTCTCTGTTGCCGCAGTGATTTTTGTTGCGATGGAGTTTTATGCCAATCTCCCAGAGTCTGAAGACGATTGAGTTATGGTTAGAGGAAAGTTGATACCTTTTACTCTAGAGGTAATCAAATTGTTTTACCATTTACCACTGGAGAATTTATATTTTTATACAAATTATAGTCCTAGTGAGGCGGAGTTAGACGAAATCATTTCATATTTGACTATTGGGAGAGGACTTTGGAAGATTACCATTGATAGAAGAGTAAATTTCCCAACTTTAAAGTTATGTGCACCTTTGAAGGCCTGACACTATTTCATTTCTGCTCGTCTGCTTCTGACCAATCATCTCAGTGAAGTGACCAGAGAGAGAACATCGTTGAATTATTGTATTCTGTAGGGAAAGCCCATCAACATAGGAGCTTTGATCCATCACACTATCATCAGTTCAACTGCTGCTGCTACTATTGCAGGTATGGGATTTGCTTCCTTAATATTTTCATTATACGAGCAGGCTAGAGTGAAGTATGATAATTGGGAGGAATTTCTGTTATCTCTAAAGCCCATTACAAAGGTGAATGTGAAGACTTATTCTAAGCATTAAACTTTTGGCTAGAGAGGAGTATTTTCCAGTAGTTATGGATTAGAGACGTCTACTGCATCTACCTCTGCTACATCTTCATCACAACCATCTACTTCTCGTGCTTCTACATCTAGAGGTGATACCAAGACTCAGGATTAGTTATTGGAGAAGATGATGGACAACATCAATTTTACCGCTGATAAGGTACAAAATTTAGAGCGTTTCGAAGATCATACAAATAGTTATAATAGAAGGAAGAGTGATTATGAAGAGAAATTCCACTCATCTTTAGAAAGCCTGATTAGAGGCGATTTATTTGTGTTTTGAATTTTTATGTTCTGTTGTTGTTATGATTGTTGTGTCAGATAGTATTTTGTTTCATTTTTAAATTTTAGAGTAGTAGTGTTGTTTAGTTTAGTAATGTGATTTAGTTAGTTTAGAACTTAACTTAATTTCAAATCTGTTATAAAGTAGAAAGTCTTGCTAGCTTAGATCTTAAACTTGAAATTTAGAAACTGTTGCCCTGTATTTTTCTTTTATCATGTTAGTGTGATGTTTGCTTTTATACCCACTGTTTAGAAGTCTATTGAATCTCTACATGCTAAACTAAAATAAAATATAGAAAATTTGATCAAAAATTAATTTTTACTCCTGTCGTTAGTTTTATATTTGTATACTTAGGATGTTAAAATTACTGTTAACGTGTTATTTCAATTTTCATTCCTGCTTATATATATCTAATGCTAAACTATCTAATATGTTAAAAATTTAAGTTTGGGGGGATGAAAAACATTTTCAAAACTGGAATTTTATTTGTTCTCAAATGTACTACAAGTGAATTTGATTTTAACAAAAAAATTGATTATGTATATGAAGTTATGATAGGGAAGTAAAAATTGATTTTAGAAATGAGTAAGCAAATTTAGTTAAAATTTTAAGTAATGAAGAAAAACTTTAAGTTAAAAATTTTTAGTATAGAAAAAATGATTTTCATAAGTGACTATCGTTAGTAAGAAAAATTGTATTTTTGAAAATTTTAAATAATTTAGATTTTTATTTTTAATACTTAAATTTCTTTTATTAAAATAATTTTTAAAACTATGATTATATCTATAAGTAAAAGTTTTATATTAAGACTTTACTTTAGAAAAGGAGAAGTGGAATTCAAAATCATTAAAGGCCTATCTAGATATAGTAATCCTTGCCTAAAAAGAAAAAGAAAAAGAAAAAGAAAAAGAAATGAAAAAGGAAAAGAAGAAGAAAAAGAAAAAGAAAGAAAAGAAAATGTAAGGGAGGAGAAGCTCGATGATTAGTGCCAAATAAAAAATTGGTTCTACATTTGATCTTTTTAAAGTATAAGACTTGATAAAATCTTAAGCTTATAAATATAATATAGTAAGTAAAATTATTTTTAATAAAAATTTTTAAGTAGGGAAAATAAGAGAACTAAAATCTAAAATTAGAAAACTTACAATTTCTGAATTAGATAGAAACTAATATTTTCATAGTTCTTAACATTAAAAATTTTCAAACTTTAAGTTGGTCTCATTTACTAACTTTTTTTCTAAATTGGACTACTATATTTCTAAATCTAAATTTTAGTAACTCCTAAGGAAACTTCATATACATATCATACATGTTTGGTTTTTAAAGATTGAAGTGTCACTTGAGGACAAGTAACATTTTAAGGTCGGGGGATTTTCGTACACCTAAAATATATAGTATTTTTAGACACATTTTTATACTTATTTTTGAGATATTGCGCTTTAATGGAAGGTGTATTTGTTTTTTTCTTGTAAATACAAATAAAAATGGAAAAAATGCTTAAAGGAGTGAAAAAGAATCAAATTTGGAGCAAAAAAGTGAAAAATTGTGCAAAAGAGTTTTGGCACCTAAGAGCCAAATCCAGTGCTTAAGCGCTAGTTAAACAGAGAAGGTTGAACCTAAGAGTCGAGACCCCACGCTTAAGCGCGAGTGGCAGTTACTAGATGAGTAAAATTAGTCTTCATGAATTTTGAAGAGGTTTGTGAGGTACCCATTGGGTTAATAGGTGGTTGTAACCACCATGGACGAAAATTATCATGAAAGGATGCATATCTTGAGAAAATACATTGCATCGAGACACATTTTGAAGAGATCTCAAGGCACCTCTTGAAAAACTATAAGAGAAAGTAGAGAGGACTTAGAAAAGAGTCCTAAAAATATTGGCATGTTTTGAAAGTTCTTTTTTGGGGACTTAGTTTGGAGGGATTTTCAGGAACCACTTTTTATTTTACTTTATCCTTTTTGTTATTTTGTTTTGAGTGATTGTAAAAGAGATAAGATTTTAAGGAACTTCAAGAGTTTGGTGGAGGACTTGAGATAAGTTTTTATCTTTTTGTTTTAGACTACTTTTAGTTTTAATTGAGATTTCTTGTTGGTTTGACAATGATTTCTTCTTTTAAACGTAAGTGTGGTTTTATTTTCTCCATGGATTTTGAGTACTTTTCCTTATCTTTCTTCTTAAAATGATAAGTAATTAAGTTTTGGATAGAAGTTGTGGAGAATATTTATCTTTAATGTTGGAAGAAGTTATGATGATTTAAATCCATGCACTTCATTTACTTCTTAATTTGGGCAATCCAGATGTTAAAATTTGTTGTGAGAACATGTAAGAACCAGGCTGGTATTGTCTCAATTAACAATTGGAAAGAATCACATGAGATTGTATGAATGAGATTGTAGTTCATATGATTGAGTGCAAATAAATATGGAAATATTCATTGATGGGTGTAGAGTTAGAAGACTTTAAAGTGTCAGGTTAAAGCCCCAACCTAGTCTATTGTTTTAGGTTCTGATACGAGAATGTTAGCCCCCTGGTGGAGGGAATTGAGGAAACTCTAGAGTGAGAGCTAGTACCTTCCCTGCCTAGCTGGTTTTCAGAACTATTCAAACTATAAATTAGCCAATATTCTTTATAGCATCTCTAGTAAGGGTAAATAATACTATTGCTCATGTTTGGCATAACACAATTTTCATACTTCCACAACAAAATTCCTATGCTTATTACTGATTCATGATAAGAAGAAAAATATTTTCATATTAAATACTTTTCTTCTACAAAAACTTTAGTTATCTTTTTAAGTTCTTACTATTTCGTTAAAATATCAAAAATACCAAAAATATTTACATTTTAAATTCTTGTAAAAAATAGTTTTTAGTTTAAGTAATTATCTTTTTAAAAATAGAAAAACTTTCAAAAAAGTGCATATTAGATAATCTTTTATGTGGGTTCGATATTATGGTCTTAATAAAAAAGTCCTATATTACTTGATAATGATGCGTATGCTTGTGTAGTATCCAAATATAAATATATATAAAAAAAGTTAAATTCTTATTTTTCTTCAGGATCAAGTTTTTGGTTTTATTGCAAAATAAAGAAATATAAGCGAAAAATACCATCAGAATTACTGCTATACTCTGCATAAGCATTAATTATTTAGGGATCAAGTTTTTAGCGCCATTGTCAGGGATTAAAATCTTCAATAAGTGGTGTCCACTTCATATATCGTTACATATATAAAAAAATTGGGATCAATAACCTCTCTGCCCATTTGGAGAAGAAATATGTAGCGGAAGGTATAAATCTGTGTCCTTTGGAGGACGGAGGGTCTATCAGACTTATTATGTCCGTGCCCCAACACTCAAATGGCCACAAGGTAACAGTTGGGTGTAGCACATTCGGAGGTTGGTGTAAGACCACTCCATGCACCTGACATTCGTGACATCTCTTGACTGTATCCATGCAATTGGACATCATTGCTGGCAAATAATATCCGAGTCTTTTGATCTTCAGTTTCATCTTCGGCTCTGACTAGTGAGCGCCACACAATCTGACATGTACTTCTTTGATAATATTCTGTGCTTCGGCTTTGCTTAGATATCATAAACACATCTGGTCGAATGATCCCTATAGAGGATATCACCTACTAGAGCGTATGACATAGCCTTTTTTGCAATGTGATGTGCTTCAAACTTGTCTTATGGTAGCTTTCCAGTATGCAAATATTCTATTAATGGCTTATAATCTTCGTTGATATCCGCAACCGTATTTATCGCTTCATATTTTCCAAGCTTGTGTAGATTTTCGAAGTTGATTTGAGACAAAATTTGTCTTCCTTGCTTTGTGATTTTGATGGAATCCTCCAGGAGACATGTCAGCTTATCAGTGAGTTTCGCTAAAGCGTCGGCAAGGGCATTATCTCCCCTATGAATCATGTAGAAATTCACATAAGAAATCTATTCCAGTAGCTTCATTGTGTACCAGTGATACTCTACTACTCTTGGTTTCGGGATCTTGTATTGTCCGACACCATGTTGGATGATGAGCAGTGAGTACCCAGAGATGGCAATGTTTGTTATATCCATTGAGATTGCCGACTCTAATCCGGTGATTAGAGCTTCATATTCTGCTTCATTGTTGGTGCACGACTCTGTCAGGTGGTATGAGAACCTCAGTATAGCCTTATCTGGTGTGATAAAGATCAAATCAATCCCTTCTTTGTCTTGTATGATTGTGCCTGATCTTTTATCTTTTCTAGCTGACGAAGCGCCGTCGAAGTACATTTCCTAGCTTCGTGCACTAGAGAATTCCATTTGTAGTATCTGCTCATCTGGTAGTTCATCGTTGAGAGGGGACCCAGCTGGAAGTGGGTGTGCAACAAGAAAGTCTGCTAGAATATGTCCCTTGATAGCATGATGGGGAACAAAAGTTATATCAAATTGCAATAAGATCTTTAACCATCTTGGTAGATGTTCGGAGAGTGTTGGTTGGGTCATAAAATATTGCAATAGGTTAACTTTTGAATTAAGGTAATCTTATGAGAGAGTGTGTAATGTCTAAGTTTTTATGCGGCGAAAATTAACGTTAGACAATGCTTCTCAATAGATGGATACCTTACTTCCGTCGATATCAGATGACCACTCAAGTAGTAGAGTGCGTTTTCTTTACCCTCATCATTAACTTGGGCTAAGAGGAATCTAAGACGGTCGTCTACGGTCGCGGTATAAAGTATCAACAATTTCTCTGGGATAAGGGCTGCCAAAACAGGAGGTGTCATTAAATATTATTTAGCGTCCTCAAAGGTCTGCTCACATTTCTCTTCCCAAACAAATTTGGCATCCTTTCTAATTAATGTTGAGAGGGGCTGCACCTATCTGAGGAGATTAGAAATAAAGCGTCATAGATATGCCAACTTCCCTAGGAAAGAACGTAGTTGTTTCAAGGTTTTGTGTGGAGGCATTTTTAAGATAGCTTTAATCTTATCTGGGTCGATCTCGATTCTCCAATGATGGACAACGAATCCTAGAAATTTCCCAAAGGTAATGTCGAAGGCTCATTTTAAGGGATTCATTTTAAGGTCATATCATCGTAACCATTCCAACATGATTCTCAAATCATATAAATGGTATATTTTTCACTTACTTTTAATAACCAAATCATCCACGTAACATTCCACTTGATTGTGAATGAGATCATAACAAATATTTATCATAGCACGTTGATATGTTGCTCCAGCATTCTTCAACCCAAACGACATCACTGTGTAGAAGAAAATCCCGATAGGTGTTCTGAAGGATGTAAGTGCTGCATCTTTAGGAACCATCTTGATTTGGTTGTATCCCGACGATCCGTATATGAAGGAGAAAATTTCATGTGTTAAAGTGATATCCACCATCATTTCTGGTATTGGTAGTGGAAACTCATCTTTTGGACATGCTTTGTTTAGATCTCTGAAGTCGACACAAACACGAATTTGTCCATTTTTCTTCTTAACTGGGACAATGTTAGCTAACCATTTGGGGTATTGCTCTTCTTGCATAAAGTTGGCGTCTATTAATTTCTTCACCTCGGTGATGACTTGCTGCTCTATTTCGAGGCGCATTCTTCTGGGAGCTTGTTTTATTGGGGTCATATTTTTATCCACCTTGAGTTTATGAACTGCAACTTCTTCTTATAGTCTTGGCATTTCATCATAACTCCATTCGAAGCAATCTTTGAATTCAGTTAACAATTTGATCAACTGTAGAGATTCTTCATCGTTGAGTAGAGAACTTATAAATGTAGGTTAGGGTTGTTCTTCAGTCCCAAGGTTGATTTCTCTTAACTCATTAACCATTGATTTAATTTCCTCCTCAAATTCTGGCGGAACATTTTCTATTAGCTGATCAGTAGGGTCATCCATTATATTGAGACAATCCTCTCTTAATTCACTAATAACAACCATGCAAAATTCTGAATCATTGACTGGTTTGACTGTACCAAATCTGAGACACTCTTTCAAGTTTGGAGTTTGACTTTTAACACTCCATAATTTTTCAAAAAGTTGAAATTTATCTTTTTACATTTGTTTTGGTAAGTGTCCCTGTTGAATTAACTTTTGTACATGAAACGAAAAGTAACCAAAAGGCAATTCCATTAATTCAATAGGATCATCATCCAAGTTTACATGATTTTCAAGATCAGTAGAGGTAGAAGCATGATAAAACTTGATCAGCTTTAAACTAGCATTACAGACTTCCTTGACCCCTAAACTCTCGACCTTTTGAGGGAGGATCAGACTAAGGGTCACAACATTCACATAGTGGTTTATCCGATCATACATCGTCTCATATTGGCTTTTCTCTGTATCTTGTAAAGATATCTTATACTGAGGTTTCTTCTATTTTGTCATCGTTATTTCATCTTTAAAACTATCATCATCACCAATGTTTATGGTTGGCCTAGTTCGTTTAATGATTAAGTTGATTCTTCCATGTCCACGTCCCCGGTCTCGACCTCGGGTGCGCGAACTAAATGAACCTCCACCAACTTATTGTAAGGAAGTGGTGGAAGATTGCTGAAGCGGAGTTCAATGGCCCCATCTTTGTGATTTTTTTGCATCTTCATTTTTATTTATTGCAATTTAACAAGAGAAGACAATTTTATTTGAAGGCACATAGTAGGCAGCATCTTCATGAATGCCAACTTTATGAACCAAAAATGGTTGTAGATCTCCCTTGATGCAATGTTCTTGTCCTTCTTTGTAGTACTTGATGAATTGGTGTAGAGATGACGGAATCATGTAGTGTTCATGAATCCATGGTCGACCCGGTAAAGCGTTGAAAGAGGTCTCGACGTCAATGATATGAAACTTGACAGTTGTTGCTAGCTCTCCAACCTTCATAAGCAATGTAATCAATATAAGGGCTCTGCCTCCCTTTTGGTTGAATCCTCTTAACATCATTTTTTTGGTCGTAAGCTCATGGGCTTCAATGTCCAAATAGGCCAATGTTCGTAGAATCATCAAGTTTAGTGATGCTCCAGGATCTACCAAAACACTGGACAACACAAATCTGTCGATGATAACAGAGAAGTAGAGCGGTCGGTTGTGGTTGGAGGTACCAAGAAACAAATCTTTATCTGTGAAGGTTACCCCAGGCTGTTCTTTCAATGAACAAACTTCATCCGAGGATGTGTTGGCCAACTGAGCTAAGAAAATCTATGGGTTAAGCAAAGCTGTAACCAGAGATTGTCTCACCTTGTTTGGCAAGATCAGAGTGTCGTAGATGCTTAATCTGGCCAAAAATTTCCTAAGATAAGCTAACACGTTGTAATCCACTTCATGTGGTCCTCCAATTTTGTCTTAGTTGTGTGGTTCTTCCACTGGTGGAGGTAGCTTTTCTCAAGTTATTATCTGTTTTCCTTTGTCTATCAGAGCTATTCTCGGGGGTAATACTTTCCCGCTCCTTAAGTTTACTTCTATAATTTCTTCTTCTTGAGGTACCTTTGCTGAATTTTCTAGTGTTTCTTCTTTGTCAGAAAGGTCTAAGTTGATGGCAAGTGGTGCATCCTGACGCTCTAGGATTGGTTCCTCACTCCGGGTGCTGGCGTAGTTGGTATCGTTGATGTCTTCTTCAGTCTTGTTAGTGAGTTCATCAGACTCAAGTATGATTTAAGGATCATTTTGGGGATCAATATTGAGGTTATATTGGTCAAAATCAGTTATGTTATCACCAAAAACAGTTAAACTATAGCTGAAATCACAATCATTATATTCATAAGACCCCGGAGGGGCAAAAAGATAATCATACAAAGTCAAGGCTTTGAAGATTTCTTCCTTCGAGACAACCAATCTAGTAGAGGCAACCCCTATCCTACCCCTCATGCTAACAATCCTCGTAGTATTATTCTTTTTATTCTTCATATTTGACGATGAATCTCCTGGTGAAATCTTCGTCTTGGGCTTGATAGACTGAAGATTCTAAACGGAGGCTTGTTTTGATGCATTCTGGATTTGGTATAATATTTTCTTAGATGATTTGCTCCAAACTTCATTCCATTCAACTTTTCTGATATATGCAGAAGATTATTTAGATGAATCTTGAATTTGGCTTAGGACCCTCTTGAGCTCGTTTCAAATCGTACTCCATCCATCTTCTTCAGTATACGAATCAATCGAAGAGATTTGTTTGGCGGAAACCATATTTATGGAACCTTTTTCAGGTACTTTTAAATATTCTTTTGAGATCATTATATTCCCTTCTTTAAGGTTCTTCTTGAGCCATTCCTTAAAGATGAAACATTCTTATATAGTGTGCCTGAGCAACCTATGGTATGGGCAATAATGTTGTTGATCCTTCTTGTCAACCTCTTCGGGTTTCTTTGGATCTGGTAGTCTGAACTCAGGTTTCTTCATCAGACTTCTGAACATTTTAGATACGGCTTCATCTTTGAAAGAGTACACCATTTTTCATCGTTCTTCTAGAGATATTCTCTTATTCCCTATTCAATGTGATCCTTCTTGAGGCGGTCGCCAGCTAGTCTAATTATTCTATTTCAGAGTCTGTTGTGAAGAGGATTGACGAGGATTTCCTGCATATATCTTCATCGGCTGTTTTTCTTTGTTGATAGTCATTACTATTCCCAACTTCTTTTCAAACACTCTGATTGCCTTGGAATTTTCATGTAAATCCATATGTTTGATTTCTTTTTGAAAACTACTGACTTTACTGAGTAGCTTCTCAAAGGATTTGATGGTGAGCCCCTTGAGCACGAAAGCTACTGGCCCATGAATGCTTTTGAGTAAAATCTCAATTGCATGAGGTTTCTGTAGCTGAGGTTCACACCTCATGCAAAGGTATCTCCACCTCAAAATATAGTCCACCAAAGTCTCATGGGGCTTTTGCTTTTCCATCATGAGCTCTCTTATAGACACATGATGTTGCGCTTCAGCAAATCTTTTCACAAATAATTATTCCAGCTCGACAAATATTTTTAATGATCCGTTGGGCAAATCAGCATACCAATTAAAGGCGATCCTTGACAAGCTACTGATGAACTGTTGGAAGAGTAAAGCCTCACTATTTCTTGTATTGCCACAACTGGCTTGAAAATGTTTTATATGCTGTCTGGGATTTCCAGTCCCAACAAATATCTTGAAGTTTGTGGACACAAAATCCTTAAGTAAGGGTACAACATCGAATTCCTCTGGATAGGTTCCACCCTTTAAAATTAATGCACCACCCTTAGTTGGGTTAAGGCCTCTCAAACCCGCTTGACTATTTGCTTAAATTCCTTCTCCGGTATGGCGCTTGATGGAGAATCCCTCTTTTGTTGCTCATCGCTGTTGGCTGAGGCAACTTATCTTTTTCATCTATGATGTGTATTATCTCTGGTTGGTTGACCTCTGAAGAATCTAATTGTGGGGGTTGAGATTGTCATTGAATTATGGGAATAGCAGTCATGGCTGCGGCCATCTCTTCTATCATTTTCTCCAGTTGGCTGACTTGCTCATCCCTTAGGAGGAGAGCCCTACGCAGCTCATTTATGGTGTTCTCCTCGATGAGAGGTTGAGCCTCACATGCAGATGTAGCGGCTTTAGTTTCAATGACATGGACATCTATGAAATCTTCTTCGAGGTAATCACTATAGTCAAAGTCTTCATCTTCATCAATGAATACTCCATGTTCTTGAGCCAACTCAGAAATCTCGACTCGGAGCTTTTCAACTTTTTCTTTAATTATTGATTCTTGAAATGCTTTAAGATCTGTAGGACCATGCTGGAGTTTCTCCTCTTGTTCTCCCATCTCCCTGGCAGTTGCTGCGACAATGTCAGATACTTCGGACCCTGGCTTCATCCCATGATCTTGCCCTATAGGCTCACTAGACTGTATCGATACAATGACCCCTGGGTATCCACACTTTCTTTTTTGAAGGTGATGTCTTGAGGCAAAGTGTCTGTGCAGAAACATCAATATGTCATAGAGAAGTATGCTACCCATAGTGTAGACCGACTACAGTACCGGGAAATTTCATCATCTTTTCCTTTGAAACTTTAGGAATTTCTTTGAAGTGGGTGATCGGTAGGATTCTTGGACCCAATCTTGACTTAATCGGTCGATGATCTGTGGTCCTGGTAGCGGTAGAATCAGTGGTAACTATGGCAATATCAACTCTGCTTCGTGAAACCAGACAGGGATGCGAGTAGGGAAATTTTTAGTTGACAATCAAGATTGTTTGGCGGATCTGACGTCTTTTGAAATCTCTTTCTTCATTCGAGGGGATATTGCTTGCCTACTCATTTAAGTAATTCATTGACTGAACAACCCTCTTTGGCTGCTAGCCTCTGAAAAACTGAACTAACTCAGGTGATAGGAGCAGGTTTCTTTCTCTCCACACCTTGTCCATGAAGCGATGTTAATGCAGCGCTAAATTTTTGGGTACTCTCGTATCCATCAGTATCCATTAAAGGATGGAATCTACTTCCCCACAGAAGCGGATTGGTTTTCAGTAGTTCTGACTCATCCTGGTGGGGATCTTCCTTAACGGGTATATCCTCAGGAGCCTGGACTTTAGTGGCCCTCCGAACTCTTCTATTGTGGTTCCTCCTTTGAGTTCAGGTTAGTGGTGCAGTCTTTGAACATGATCCAATTTCAAACAATGATGGTGGGACAACTAATCTCTCAATTAGATCTTTAATAATCATTAATTCTTTCCCCTTAGCAGCAGTGAGAACAACAAGCTTGGTAGTTGCTGCGGCAGCAATAGTAGTCTTGGCCTTCTTATAAGACGGAAAGTCCTGAAGACAGTTCAGATTGAACTCAGCAGATGACTCCTAAACTTCTGGAGCAGTGACTTTCATGACGACGAACGACGTCATTCCGAGGATAACCTTGAGGTCTTCAAATCCGGCTCCAAACTTAATGGTAGGAGCAACATTGCGGGCTTCATGCCTTGTCGGCAAGTTGCAAGAAAAAGTCAGCGTTGGGTAGGCCATCACAACAACTTTAAAATAGAAAGCTCTGGGGTTAGTTTTATGACCAAAACCTTGTAATCTTATTGCAAGCACTAAAAATTAACAGAGGTTGATCTCTAAACCGGGTAAGTCTTAATTTGTGTGAATTTTAAAAATTTTTAGTAAAAAGGTAATTTGGAAGTAGAAAATTTTAATTAATATAAGAAAATTTTAAAGTGCACACAACACAACACTACTTAATTTAATTTGCAAAATAGCAAATCAAACTTGAAAGGGAGATGTGAAGTGTTTAAGACCAAGTGTAGGACCCATTTAGCAACACATAATGCCAAGGTGGAGCTAGTCTACCGACACACCTATTGGGGTTTCGACCCCACATAAAGATTAAAAGAGTCCTTAATGGCCTCTTGAGCCCCTTTGTTCAAAGGTGATTGAACAGACAGTCTTAAAGTACAAGCAGTTGGTTGTACTTTCCCAAGACAGAAACAGGTAAAGTATGTCAACGGAAGAAGGGTAATTTGATTCAAGAGGGACATGGACACATTACCAATGTGTGAAGAAAATATTTCCTTATTTAAATGGAGAGAAAAGCTTGTCCCAAGCGGAGTCGTCAAAAGTTATTGGTACTATTTTGGTCGAGAAGTTGTCCGTAAGAAGCTGTCGGTCACCAGAATCAAAATCCGGTCACCCACTTTGGAAAGACATTTTAATTTACAAACATATTTATGTTTAGAAAAATATGAAATCAAACTGACCCCATATTTTTTATATTTAAAATGAAAGAGCACTATACCTCAAACCTTGTATCTATCCCAAAGGATAAACACAAGACTTAAGAACGAGGCTCAATCAAATAAACTAAGAAATGTATGACGTTCATTTGGTCTGCAAAACATGTTCTATTTGCCAACAATTTTCCCTATTTAATATGAAGAATTAAATAGGGTTTTTATTAAGCTGGGTTCGGACAAGCTTCCTATAAGGGCAATCCCCTATAGTTAATTACATCTTAATTGACCGAAGTCACCTATGTAAACTCTTGATAAAAACCAAGGAATCTTATCTTGAAGGAGTTCAAAAGGATAGGAATTTTCAACAAGATTGGATGTAGACGTGTGAAAGGGGAATGATTCAAATTTGGAACATTTTGTTGTAGAGTCCAAAGAATGAAGAACTAGGGGATGTCACAGATCCAGGGGAGAACATCTGTGACTTCCCAAGCTATCCTAAAGTTTGGCTTTAGTTTTGAGGAGAAATATTTTGGTGTTTCATTCTGCCAATTTTATTAGTTTAGGGCTTATATTTGTGTGAAACGATCACACAAATAGCTTGGAAGATGTAAGGATTTAGATCGTGATGAACGACGACATTGGAATCCTAAGACGAGTTAGGACTTAGACTATACACCAAAGTTGTACGAAGGCCTAAAGATGAGGTGAGGATTTATGTTGCATAAGCAGAAAACCTCGAAATCCTTTGGCTTGGTTGTTTAATTCTAAAGAAGGAATGGTTTAGCTGGGGAAGACAGGTTTTGTTGTTGAAGATAGCCATGCTACCCACCATGTTAGCTCCAAGCTCCTTGTCGTGACGAGTTTAAGTTTTCTAGGGTGTCAAGTTATGATGTTGTTGATCTCACTTTTGGTTGAGGTTTAGTTTTTTCTCTTTAATAGCCTAAGGTCTATCCATAAGACTTTCCTATTAACTATTCTTAGAGAACTAGACAAGGAACCCTCACCATTAGAAATTTCAAACTCATCTCTACTCAACTTGAAGTTCCATATATTGGTCCTAACCTCTAGCACTTAGTAGGTGAGGTAATTATAGGAGAGCTCAGGATTGCTTGACCATTTGGTTGACTATGGGTGTTGGTCTACGACTAAGGCACCCACTTGCAATCACTTGCACTCACAATCACTCACTATCCTAAACTTAAACTTCAAGGCTTTGATCACTTGATACTTTTGGGAGACTCATGTAAGAGGTCTCCTAAAAACATTAGCCTTGGGCTAGGGTTTGGTTAAGATCACTACATAGAGGACCCAAAATGGGGTTTCCATTGGTCCATGGCTTATTTATGGTGGTTGGTCAAACTATACCAAGACACCCAACCTAGCCTTTTGCCCCTAAATCCCCCGAATTACCTAGATACCTTTGGGACCCCAAATTTGGCCAAAATTTCCTAATCCAGCCAAAATACCCAACTTGACTCAAAAATCATTTCAAACACCTTGAAAACACCCAAACTACCCAAAATCACCAAAATTGCCCAAATTACCAAAATACCCCTCCTCACAAAAAAATTCTAAAAAATTCCAAAAATTCCCAAAAATTCCCAAAACCTCCCAAATATTCCAAGTTCCATTTTTCTCAACTATCGCATGACCAAATTGTGCCAATTTAACCATCTTTGATCAAAACCCCCAAATTACCCTTTAATGGCCCATATTTTCCTGAAATCACTCCAAATGTCCATCAATTTGATCCCAATCTCCCAAAATTTCAATCCCAAACTCAAATTCACCTTCAATATGACCAAAAAAACAAAATCCAAGCTCAATTGAACCATTCTTTGAGCCCAATTTTGATTTAGATCAAAACCATAATTTTGGCCCCATGACTTGGTTCCACCAAATTGAACCCATGGCCTACTCCATTTGCCACAATTTGTGTTGAAAAACCTTCAAAACATCCCCATATATCAAACTTAACCTTAAATTGTCCTTGGTGAAACCTCAAATTCATTTGATTTCAACCTAAGTCCAAAAGCCCCAAATTTTCCCCAAATTGGCATTGTCTCAAAATTTCACCAAATTGATGGCCTTAGCCCCAAAATTTCCACTCTATCCCTGCATAAAAAGTATTCACAACACCTCCCTTGATCATTTGAACCATTAAATTTGGACTTAGCCCAAGGCTAACCCAACCTAGACCCATGTCTAGCCCAACATACCCAAAATTGACCAAATTCCAAAAATCCCTCAAATTGACCTACCAATTGAACTCAAAATCACTTCAAAACTTCACCAAAAATCTTCATAACAATCATCTACACAATTTTGATTAATCAATTTGGTCAATTTACATGGATAACCTAGCTCAAATCCAAAATTTGATCGCTTGAACACACATTGAACCTATGCATTAAAGATGACCTAACTACCCCAAAGTCATCAAATTAACTCCACCTCAGCCACAGATTAGACCCTATGACTGTTACCAAAACCCATCTAACCATGTAAACTAAGCCATGGACCAAAGCTCCCCCAAATTAAGGGATTTTATTTCCAAAAATGCACATGCTTAAGAAACCCTTACCAAAACTAAGACCTCATTGCATTAAGTTGCTTTGACAGATTCCCCTAGATGCCCTGAGTACCTAGCCACCTCCCCCTGCCATGGCCGGCAGGTCTAGTCGTTGGAGAAGCTCAAAACTGAGAGCCACCCCCAAGAAACTTCACCCAAATCAAACCTAGAGACCAGATCAGCCAAACTAAATTGTAGAGCTCCTTTTCCCTCCACCTAAGCACCACAATGCACCCAAACATTTGCCCTGAGAGCAACCCCATGACCATTTTTTATAAAAACTCACCTTCACAGCCATGGGAGGTGTGTTAAAATTTTCTCAGAGAGAGCTTCCTAAATCACTCATAGAGCTTCTTTGAGACCTCCACAGCCCAATCCAATCACTCAATTGCCTTGATCCCCCTGTGTAACCCTAATTTTGAGCTTAAAAATTAGGGCAAAAATAGGACATCCCTAAGAACTCCACCAAAGTTCAATTGCTTGTGCCCACACCTTCAAAACAGCAAGAGAAGAATAAGCCTCATCAAATTACGCTCTAAAATAGCCTCTACAATAGCTTTAGACCAACACCTAATATCGGTCTTGATCAAAATCTTACCTAGGCTTTACACCAAGACCAGAGGCTCAATCTCTAGCCTCCTTAGATCCCAACGAACATGCCAAGACCCTCTTATTGAAGCTTCACTTTTCAGAGCCAAGGTATAAAACTTCTCTTATTCTCGAGCCTATTTGAACTCTTCATTTGTTTTCAGTTTCTTTCATGGCATCATAACCATATGGATATGTTCCTCTAGTTTAGACGAGCATTTTAAAAAAAATTCACTTAATTTGGTTAAGAAATGAGAGAGATCTTAAGGCTAGAAGATGGACGGTTCTCGGGCTAGGCTATCGAGGACGATGACGGGGAGCCGTCCGATCACGCGTGTATCGGATGGACAGTTGAGATCAAGCCGGGTACCACTTCGGAACATAAGCCGTTGGCCGAGTTAGCGCTGAGGTGGATAACGACGTCAAATGGGAGCGCGTCACATGGAGCTTCGGAGCCGTCGTAGTTTGATGTGGCGACGCGCTTTTAGATAGATAAATAGGGATTTAATTAATTTAGAAAATAACCCCTAGCTTTAAAAATTCATATCTTGCTGTAGAAAAATCAAAAAATTAAAATAAAAATACTCTCTTTCTTAGTGAACAAAAGAAAACAATGTGGACATAATTTTAAGTCCATGTGATGCATATTTTATTTTTAATTAATTAAATATTGATTTGAATCTTTTGATTCTCCATGCATATAGGCATTTCATTATAGCTTGGAATTTGAGCTTTTTGTTGCCTCTATCTTAGAGAACATCCCCTGATTTTTCCAAAGTCAGAGGAGGTCCCTAGACAGAGAATCACATTTTTCAAGTTTATGTGCATTATTTACTCAAAATAATCATGGAAATTAGCACGTTGCTTAGAAAAATTCAAAAAATTTAAAATTCAAAAAATTTTTGGAAGGTTTACTATGACCAGAGAACCCTTAGGAAAATTTCCCACAAGCCAAGTCATTCAAAATACACCTGATCTTCACAAATTCTAAATCACTAAGATAATTAATTTTTAAAATATAAACAATAAAATGACTTGATTCTTAATCTCCACTATTATTTAGGATCCAGAGAACTCACCATAAAATTCCAAAATATTTTAAGTTCATTTGATAGCTTAAATTAATTTTTTAAGTTAATTAACATTTTTGACACAAAAATAATTTTTAATAACTAAAATATAACTTGAAAAATTATTAAACTTGGTTTTTTGAGTTCTATGTGATCAGAGATATTTTCTAAAAATAAAATGATATTCAAAATAAAAACTTGATTTTTATCCTATTTTAAATATTTAAATAATTAAAAATCCTTATAAATCACAAAAATAATAAAATTCATGGAAATGTTCTAAATTAATTCCTAAGAACTTAGAAATAATTGGAATATTTTTCCTGGTTTTCTAAATAAAAATATTGAATTTTAAAGCTTAAAAACTATTTTTAAAGGCTAAAATGAATTTTCACTAAAAATAATGCCAATAAATCAAATAAAATTCAAAAAAATATAAAATCTTTTTCTTTGTGTTATTTGACCTTAAAATTCAAAAAAATATAAAATCTTTTTCTGTGTTATTTGACCTTAGGTGGACTTTTCAAAAATATAAAACATAATTTTCTCTATTTAAAATATTTATAAACAATAAATACCCCCAAAACTTAAAATAATTATTGAAATTAAAAAAAAGATTCAAAAAATCATGAAATTTGGTCCAAAGGTTTCATTAGTTTAGGTATACCTCTAGTAAAAATTTTAAGGGATTAGATTTTACCTTGATCAAGTTAGGAATTTTCTTTGGAAAATCCTATTTTTTGCATGAAAATAATTATGTAAGTTAAATTAAATCTTGAAAAATCACATTTTCTCCTCTCATGTCTTAATTGACCCATGAATGGGTAAGGATAAAAATTTAAAAGTCATTTGAATTGAATTTTACAAATTATGAAGTGTTAGTGCCTTAGGGGCAAATGTGTAATTTTGAAAATTTAGCCTTAATTAAAATTAAGGCTTAATTTAAAAAGGGAAATGGGTTACCTTTTATCTTAATTTGGATGTTTGAAACATAAGAGGTTAATTGGTAGAAACCAACCTCACTTTCCCAATTGAAAAGATAAGTTAATAAATTTCTAAGTTTATTTGGATGTTTGAAACACAAGGGGTTAATTGGTAGAAACCAACCTCACTTTCTTAATTGAAAAGATTAAGTTAATAAATTTCTAAATTTTAAAATTTGGAATTTTATTAAAATAAAATGAATCAATGGCATAGGGGTATGACTTTTGAAGTCAATAATTAATCAATTTAATACCCCTATTTTGATTTTCAACTTAGGGGTATGACTTTTGAAGTTAATAATTAATCAATTTAATACCCCTATTTTGATTTTCAAAAAATCCAAGTCATGAATCATGATCACTTAAAGCTTAACCATTTTCAAAACTAATTAAGACACTCACCTAGATAGGGGTATGACTTCTGAAGTCAATAATTAATCAATTTAATACCCCTATTTTGATTTTCAAATAAAGGTATAACTTTTGAAGTCAATAATTAATCAATTTAATACCCCTATCTTGATTTTCAAATAAATATGACTTTTGAAGTCAATAATTAATAAATTTAATACCCCTATCTTGATTTTCAAATAAAATTCAAATCATGAATCATGACCACTTAAAGCTTAACTCTTTTCAAAATTAAGTAAGACACTCACCTCGGGGTATGAATTTTGAAGTCAATAATTAATCAATTTAATACCCTTATTTTGATTTTCAAATAAAATTCAAATCATGAATATGACCACCTAAAGCTTAATCTTTTCAAAGCTTATTAAGACACTCACCTAGGTCTAAAGGGCTTAGTAGTGACTTAGGCTAAATCAAGTTTCATTTAAATAAGGATTAGAAAAGTAAACGTCATTTAAAATTAAAACATCTTTCAAACACTACTGACCCAATTATAACCAAAATTTGGTGAAGTGTTCCAATAACACTAACTTGCCTCTTTAAGAGTCTTCACTCACATAATTTTCAAAATTAAATTAACAGATGATAATTACCCTATCTTAGGGATAATTGATACATCAATATTCATTGAGAATTAGGGTTTTTATAAGACAAATTATTAAGCAACTTAATAAGTTTGAAAGAACTCGAGATTTTCCACCAAGCAGCGACAGAGTAGCACGGACCTGCTTCTTTCTGTAGATCTGTTGGATATCTCGGAGATCTACTAATCTTAATATATTTTGCTTAGCAACATCATCCTTAATTTAACTCCTAAGGACCAGCCAAGATATGACCTAGGGTTAGATAGGTCGTCAAAATTTGACTTTTCTGTCTTATATAATTGCCTTAACATGCCTTTTTGAGTTTCAGGTGGTGGAACGAGAACACTCGCCAGGTACGATTTTACAGTTTTCATCATTGTCATTCGTGTACATACTGTTCTTTTATACCTGCAAACTTGCATGCTAAACAACGATGTCACCCTGCATGAAAATTAAAACTATCATGATAGCCACAAACTAAAACTAAAACAAAAACTAAAATCAACCAAGATAAAATTCACCGCCACAACATTCAAAAAATGAAACAACTCAATATTTTATTACAAACATCATAAAAAACTACAAATTGCAACTAAATTAAGATGTCTTTATTGGATGATCGGGTATTCCTCGGAGGAGGTAACCTACGGTTGCTAACGAGACTTCTAAACAAAATTATGGAACTAATTAAGTTGAGTTTAGTAAATTCATTTGAACTAAGTGAATCCAATAGAAAATAGTGGTGCCGATTTGATAAGTTCATTTGGACTAAGTGAATCCAATAGAAAATAATGATGCCGGAACGAGGGAAGGGATCCTAACCAATGCCGCTCTAATCAACTTTAATATGCCCCCGCCATAAAATTTAAAGAACTTCAACCATAGGGCCACCTATAGTTAATTATACCAAATTATATTTGTAGTTTCAGACCAAGGAACATAGAGAACTTTTCTTTGAATTGTTGAAATTATTTTTGTGAAAATCCATTTTTAGCCTTTAAAAATTATTTTAAGCTTCAAAATGCAATATCGTTACTTAGAAAATTAGGAAAAATATTCCAATTGTTCCTAACTGCTTAGGAAACTATTTAGAACATTTCTATGAATTTTATTATTTTTGTGATTTTCATCATTTTTAATTATTTAAATATTAAAAATAGACTAAAAAATGAAATTTTTATTTTAATAACCATTTTATTTTAAAAAAATTCATTTGATCACAGAGAACTCTAAAAGCCAATTTTTATAATTTTTTGAGTTATATTTTAATTATTAAAAATCATTTGAGTGTTAAAAAATATGGCACTTAACATAGAAAATCAATTTGAGAAATCAAATGAGCTCCAAATATTTTGACATTTTTATGGGGAGTTCTCTGAATATCAAGTGACAGTGTAGATTAAAAATCAAGTTATTTAGATGTTTGGATTTCCCAATTTAATTTTCTTTGTGTTTTAGGATTTTGTTCAAATTAGTTGTATTCTTAATGACCTAGCTCATGAAACATTTTCCAAAGGGTTTGTTGGTTATATTAAACCATCCAAAATTTGGTTGGAAGTTTCTAACTAATATGCCAATTCTTATGGTTAATTTATGTAAATAATAAACATAAACTTGAAAAATATGGATCTCTGTCTAGAGAGCTCCTTCGACTTTAAAAAAATCAGTGAATGTCCCTTATGACAGAGGCAACAACATGCCAAAATATCAAGCCATGGTGAAATACCTACATGCATGGAAAATCAAGAGACTCAAAATAGTATTTAATTAATTAAAAATAAAATATGCATCAAATGAAATTCAAATAATTTCCACATTATTTTTCTCTATTCACTAAGCAAGAGGATATTTTTATTTTATTTTTGTGATATTTCTACACCAAGATATGAATTTTTGAAGTTAGGGATCATTTTCTGATTTATTTAATTCCCTGTTTATCTACTTAAAAACGTGGCACCACCGCATCCTAGGCGTCTCTGAAACTCCATACGACATCCTCTGGTTCGGCACTACCATCCACCTCAGTGCTGACTCGGCCCACGTTTCATGTAAGAAGGTGTTGTTTGGCTAGATCTCATTCGTTGATGAGATAAACGCGCGATCATACGGCTCCCCGTCATTGTCCCCAATATCTTAGCCCGAGAACCATCCATTTTTAAAGCTTAAGATCTCTCTCATTTCTTAACCAAATTAAGAACGGTTTGTTTCCAAATGCTCGTCTTGGTGTGATGAACACATCCATAGAGCAATCATGCCATTAATTAGCTCTAATAAAATGCAGGATTAAAACAAGCTAGCTTAGAGGGGGAGTTCAATACCTTTGCTCTGAGAAAGGAAGCTTTGATCAGAGGTGCTCAGCAGGTTTGTGGAGGTTCAAGGAGGCTAGTGATTTAACCTCTTACTGTGGTGAAGGGTCTGGGTATGAATTCGACCAAGCTTGATTTCAGGTGTTGGTCTAGAGCTATGCTAGAGGCTTTGTATGAGAGGGATTTGATGGGGCTTCTTCTTCATTCACCGTGGGGATGGTGTGGGTGAGTTTAATTTGATTTTGGTGGAGTGTAGATGTGTGGAGAGCTCTGTCCCATCTCAGGCAAGGTTTTGAGCTCAAAAATTGAACTCCGACAAGGGGATTTAGGGCAATGTGGTGGTTGGGTTGCACTGTGGAGGTCTCAAGGAAGCTCAAAGAGTGATTTCAGAGGATATCCTTAAAAAATTTTCAGCACCCCTCCCATTGGTCATGGATGTGAGCTTTTATAAACGTGGTCAACGGTGGCTCTTTGAGTCAATTGAAGGGTGCAAAGTGATGCCTATGTGGAGGGCAGAGAGGCTCTAAACCTAAAATTGGATGAGATTGCCTCAAGATTTGAATTGGGTTTGGATTTATGGGAGGTGGCTCACGAATTTGGTGTTTTCCGACCACTAGACCGGCCAGCCAGGCTAGGGGAGGTTGCTAGGAGGTCAGGTGAGCCAGGGGAATCTATCACAGAAATTAAATGGTTTGGTATTTAGTTTTGGAAAAAGAAATCCTTGTCTTAAGAAAATTTGGAGTCAAATCTCTTGATTTGGGGATCCCTTGGTCCATGGCTCATTTGGGTGGTTCCATGGGGTTTAGTCTGGTCAATAAGGTTTAAATTTTGGCTATAGTGGTCTTTGGTTGGCCAATTTGGTTTGATTAGGTAAATTTTTGGTAAAGGGTTCCATGTAGGTCAATTTGGGTAAAAGTGGGTTTGGGTTAGGCTATCCATGCCCTTGAGCCCAATTAATTGATCAACATTGTGTAGATGATTGTAATGAACATTTTGGTGAAGGATTGAAGTGATTTAGAGTTCAATTGGGGGTCCAATTTGAGGGATTTTGGAATTTTGATCAATTAAGCATGTTAGGCTAGACTTGGGTCTATAGTGGGCTAGGCTTGGGCTAAGTCCAAATTGATTGTTGAGAATGGTCAATAGGAATGTCATGAAGAGTTTTCAACATGAATTGGGTGTCAATTTTGGGGCTAATTCATTCAATTTGGTGGAATTTAGGGACAGCCAATTTGGGGTAAATTTGTAGATTTTTGGATTTAATTTGAAATTAAATGAAATTAAGGTTTCACCAAGGCCAATTGAAGCTCAAGTTTGATGTTTACAATTGTTATGAAGAGTTTTCAACATAAATTGTGACAAATTGAGTAGGGCATAGGTTCAATTTGGTGGAACCAAGTCATAGGGCCAAAATTGGGGGTTTGACTTAGATCAAAATTGGGCTCAAAGAATAGGCCAATTGAGCTTGGATTTAGTTTATATTGGTCATATGGAAGGTGAATTTGAGTTTAGAATTGAAATAGGGGGAAATTGGGACAAAATTGATGAACATTTGAAATGAATTCAGGGAAATTGGGCCTTGAAAGGCAATTTGGGGGTTTTGGTCAAAATGGTCAAATTAGTTAAATTGGGTCATGGTGTAGTTGATAAAAATAAAATTGAGGATATTTGGAAGGTTTTGGGAATTTTTAAGATTTTTTTGGAATTTATGAAACTTGGGCTAAGGAGGGGCATTTTGGTAATTTCGCAATTTTTTGTGATTTTGGGTAATTTGGGTGTTTTCAAAAGGTTTGAAATGATTTTTGAACAAATTTGGGTTATTTTGGGTAAATTTGAGAATTTTTATCAAATTTAGGGTTTCAAGGGTACTCAAGTAATATGGGGGAGTTTAGTGGAAAAGGCCAACTTGAGTATTTTTGGTAGAATTGGGGTGCCAACCACCATAAAAAAGCTATGGAGCAATGGAAACCCCATTTGAGTCCTTTATGTACCGGTCTTAACTAAATCCTAGCCTAGGGTCAGTGGGTTTAGGGGGCTATCTACATGAGTCTCCCAAAGGATTAAGGGATCAAAGTCAAGAAATTTTGGGTTTGTATTTATGACTAATTGTGTGTGAGGTGAGTATCTTAGCTCTAGACCAGCCCTCAAGGCTAACCCTAAGGTCAAGCAGTCTTATGGGAACTCTCCTTGAGCTTCCCCCATAATGACCCCACCTACTAAGTGCAAGAGGTTAGGACCACTATGTGGAACTTTAAGTTGAGTAAAGAGGAGTTTAGAATTTTTAATATTGAGGGTTCCTTTTCTAATTTTCTAGGAATAGTCAACAAGAAAGTCCTACGGCTAGACCTTAGGCTACTAAAGAGGAAGAACTAGACCTCAACAAAAAGTGAGGTCAACAAATGGACCCCAAATAAATGTGGTGTTCTAGGCAAGCACACTGTGGGTATTAGCGTTGACCGAAGAAATCAACAAAGCCAACGCAGACTCCTAAGTCAATAGACTTAGAAGGAGGTGTAGAATTATGTGTGCTATTTGTTTCCACTGGGGAATTAGCAAGTGAATATTTGATCGAAATCAAGAAGTATACACTCTCGCTAGGGATTGGAGAGTGGGTTTTGAGTTATCAAGCTTCAGATGTTTACTGAGGATGGGAAGGTGCTGACCCCGAGGTGGGAATTGAAGTTTATGTATTAATTTTAGAAGAGGGTCATAGGTTAAGGACCAACCTTGAAGAGAGAGGAATCAGAAGTTAACGATTAATTCCAAAAATGAAAATTGAAAGTTAATGATCAATCTTAAGAAAAGAGTCAGAAGTTAAGGACCGACCTTGAAAAGAGTGAATCAAAAGTTAAGGACTGATTCTAAAATGAAAATTGAAAGTTAATGATCAATCTCAAAAGAGAGTCGGAAGTTAAGGNTAAACTTAAAATTGGATGAGGAGGCCTCAAGATTTGAATTGGATTTGATTCCATGGGGGTAGCTCACGATTTTGGTGTTTTCTGGCCACTATGTCGGCCGGCCAGGTCAAGGGAGGTGGCTAGGAGGTCAGGTGAGCCAGGGGAATCTGTCACATTAATTAAATGGGTTGGTGTTTAGCTTTGGCAAAAGAAATCCTTGGCTTAAGCAAATTTAGATTAAATTCCCTTGATTTGGGAATCCCTTGGTCCATAGCTCATTTGGGTGGTTCCATGGGGTTCACTTTGGTCAGTAAGGTTTAAATTTTGTTGTGGTTGTCTTCTGTTGGCCAATTTAGTTTAATTAGGTCAATTTTAGGTAAAGGGGTCCCTGTAGGTCAATTTGGCTAAAAGTGGGTTTGGTTTTGGCTAGCCATGACTCTGAGCCCAATTGATTGATCAATATTGTGTAGATGACTGTAATGAATATATTTTGTGAAGGATAGAAGTGATTTTGAGTTCAATTGGGGGTCAAATTTGAGGGATTTTGGAATTTTGATCAATTTAGGCATGTTGGGCTGGACTTGGGTCTATATTGGGCTAGGCTTGGGCTAAGTCCAAATTGATTGTTGAGAATGGTCAATAAGAATTTCATGAAGAATTTTCAACATGAATTGGGTGCCAATTTTGGGGCTAAGGCATTCAATTTGGTGGAATTTGGAGGTATGGCCAATTTAGGGCAAATTTGGGGAAAATTTGGGGATTTTTGGATTTAAGTTGAAATTAACTGAAATTATGGTTATACCAAGGCCAATTAAAGGTTAAGTTTGATTTTTAGGAGTGTTATGAAGAGTTTAGGTTGCAAATTGAGACCAATGGAGTAAGTCATGGGGTTCAATTTGGGGGAACCAAGTCATAAGTCATAGGATTTAACTTGGATCAAAATTGGGCTCAAAGCATGGGACAATTGAGCTTGAATTTGGTTTATATTGGTCATATGAAAGGTTAATTTTAGTTTATAATTCAAATTGAGGGAAATTGGGATAAATTTGATGGACATTTGAGGAAAATTTGGGGAAAATGGGGCCTTTAATGACAATTTGGGGGTTTTGGACAAAGTGGTGAAATTGGTCAAACTTGGGTCATATGGTAGTTAAGAAAAATGAAATTGGGAATATTTGGAAGGTTTTGGAATTTTTTTGGATTTTTTGGAATTTTGGGCTAAAGAGGGGCATTTTGGTAATTTGGCAATTTTTTGGTTATTTTGGGTAATTTGGATGTTTTCAAAGGTTTGGAAATGATTTTGGAAGAAATTTGGGTATTTTGGTTAGATTTGAGAATTTTGGCCAAATTTAAGGTTTCGAGGGTACTTAGGTAATTTGGGAGAGTTTAGGGGCAAAAAAGGCCAAGTTGGGTATTTTTTGTAGGATTAGGGTGCCAACCATCATAAATGAGCTATGGACCAATGGAAACTTCATTTGGGTTCTCTATGTACTGGTCTTAGCTAAACCCTGGCCTAGGGTCAGAGGGTTTAGTGGACCATCTACATGAGTCTCCCAAAGGATTAAAGGATCAAAGTCAAGGAATTCTGGGTTTATATTTGTGAGTGATTGTGAATGAGGTGAGTGTAGTGAGTGCCTTAGCTCTACACAAACACCAAGAGACAACCCTAAGAGCAAGAAATCCTATGGGAAGTCTCCTTGGGCTCCCCCATAATTATCCCACCTACTAAGTGCTAAAGGTTAAGACAACTATGTGGAACTTCAAGTTGAGTAAGGAGGAGTTTAGAATTTCTAATGGTGAGGATTCCTTTTCAAGTTTTCTAGGAATATTCAACGAAAAAGTCCTATGGCTAGACCCGAGGCTACTAAAGAGGAAAACTAGACCTCAACCAAAATTGAGGTCAACATTAACGGGTCAGGATTTCAACAAACTTTTCTTATGCTAGTAAAATACTTCCCTAAATTGATTTTACATTGATCTAAGTTTAATTAGGTGATTCAAATTGTAGATTGCAATGAAGATAAATTCTCAATCTTATTTTCTTCTAGAAGAATAAGAAAATTTGGAAATCCTACAAGTTTATTTCTCTAAATCAATTGATTAGCCTTTGATTCAATTATTTTTTAAAATAATGCACTAAACTAAAAGTAATATTCCTATTCTCCTAAGTTAATGTATATTAATATAACTGAGTGATCCCGAATTTGACGATAGTACTACGAAGTATGTGTGGTCATATTTTCAATTTTCTTTATTTTTATTTCTTTCTTCACAATGTCACCAAAAATTTAACACCAAAGCAAATAAGAGTGAAACTGTTACATTTAAATATTTGGGTAATACATAAGTACATGTATCATTATCAAGTAATATATGACTTTTGATTAAGCCTCGGATATTGAATCCACAAGGAGAATTTCAATCTTTTAAGAAGAAATTAGATAACAAGGTCTTCTTTGAAAAATATTCTCACTCAAAATATAGAAGCGATAATAAGAATGAATATTTGATTCATTTTGGTAAATTTTAATAATTGAAAATAAAGTAAACATATAACTAGATTTAACTGGATTTTTTTAAGATAAAAGGAATATAAATAAAATATCTTTTTCTTTATAATGAATCAGTATCAAGTATAGAAATTATGTTGTGGAAGTATCAAAATTGTGTTGTGTCAGATAGGAGCAATAATATTTTCTTTACCCTTACTATAGATGCTATAAAGAACATTAGCAAATTTAAAGTTTGAACAGTTTTGAAGACGGACTAGGTAGGCAAGATACTAGCTCTCACTCTAGAGTTCCCTCTTCTTCCTCCACCTAGAGGCTAACATCTCATATCAAGACCTGAAATAATAAACCGAATTGGGGGCTTTAATTTGTCATTTTAATGTCCTCTAACTCTACACCATTCAAAGTTTATTTCCCTATTTATTTGCACTCAACCTATGAATTGCATTCACATCCATATTATTTCATGTTATTCTTACCATTAATTGACTGAGACAATACCTTCTTGGATATTACATGTTCTCACAATAATTATTAACATCTCAATTAGCCAAATTAAGAAGTAAATGAAGTACAATGATTAAATAATCACAACTTATTTCAGAATTAAAGATCAATACTTTACACAACTTTCATCCAACATTTAATTACTTATTACTTTATGGAAAAAGATAATGAAAACAACTCAAAATTTATGGAGAAACACAACAACACTAAAGCTTAATGAAAACAACTCAAAATTTATGGAGAAACACAACAACACTAAAGCTTAAAAATTTAAATCATGTAAACACATAAGAAGTTTAAATTAAAACCAAATGTAGTCACAAAAATAAAAACTTATGTCAAATTCCTCTCCACCAAACTCATGAAGTTCCTTTGAATCTCTTCCTTTCTCTTACAATATTCTCTACTAACACAACTATAACTCCTCCCTTTCTTCTTTCTAAAAGTATCCTAATTAATCTATGATAGAGGCATTAGAAATATGTCTCAAAGAGAGGGGCGATGACCTCTTCAATTCAATCCAAGTCCTTATTTTATAATTTTCTAAAAGATGTTTTGGTGTCTCTTCAAAAATGTGTTCACATTCAATGAATCTTCCTAGAGTTGCCTCCTCTCAATAGCCATGTGAATGTATTTGCGTGCCCATTAACCATAAACTACGTTTTCACCAAGAGTTGCTTCAAACACCCCTTCAAAAATTTGTCAAAATTTGTTGTATTTTAAAATAACTACCTTTGTTGCGTAGGTAATAGGTCCTCGACATTTAGGCGTGGCTTTCTCTTTTCTCCTGGCAAGTAAGTTCCAGTCTTGGGCGCTTAGGTGCCACAGTTCATTTTCACACCTTTTTCATTTTTGCTCCAAATTTAATCATTTTTCACTCCTTTCACCTTTTTTCACCTATTTAACTATACTTGAAAGAAAAATGCACAAATACCTTCCATTAAAGCGAAATATCCTAAAAAAGTAGATACAAAAATGCGTACATAAATGTTATATATTTTAGATGTATCAAAATCTCCCAAACTTAAAATGTTACTTGTCCTCAAGTGACACTCTAATCTTTCAAAACCCAAATAAGTAGATTATGTAAATGAGTTAGTTTAGGATATTCTAAAATTTTAATCTAGAATTACAGTATTCCCATTTAGGAAAAAAAACTTTAGTAAGTGAGACCAACTTAGAGTTTAGAAATCTTTAATGCAAAGAATTTAAAAATAAGAGTTCATATCTAGCTCAAAAATACTTATAAATTCTCCAAATATAGGGTTTAGGCAATCTATCTTCTCCATTTAAAATTTTTAGTATCCTTAAGTTTAAGAGTTTCTCAAGTTGTATACTTTAAAAGGATCAGAAGTGGAACAAATTTTTTGATTAGGCATTAATCCTTATGCTTCTCCTCCCTATTCTTCATATACTATACTTCATTTTTCTTTTCTTTTTCTTTTTCTTTTTATTTTTTATTTTTTTTCAGGTCAGGATTACTATATTTGGATAGACCTTTAATAGTATTAAATTCCAATTTTCTATTCCTAAATTGAAGTATTGAAAATAAAAGTCTAATTCTTATATATATTTCAAAAATAGAACTTCTTCTACTAAAGATGTTATACAATATTTATCATTTCTACAAAAAAAAATTTCCTTTAATTTTTTCTTATTTACAACTGGTTTCAACTAAATTTTCTAACTTATTTCTATATTCAAAATTTTACTTCCCTAATATAACTTCATATACATAATCATCAATCAAAATCAAATTTATTTGTTGCACATTTGATAACAAATAAAATTCAAGTTTTTGAAATTATTTTTCATCCCCCCAAACTTATTTTTTTTTTAATAAGATAAAACAATTTAGATTCATAGATATAGACAGGAACGACATCTAAAAATAACATGCTTACAGAAATTTTCATACCCTAAAAAAAGTAAAAATAGGAGTAAAAAATAATTGATCAAATTTTAACTTAATTTTAACATATATGAGATTTATTAGACTTCTATGTAGTGGAGGATAACATAAAACCAAACAAACACACACTATCATAAATTCATAACCGCAACAGAAAAAAAATACATTATAGTAAATTGAAAATTTAAATATGAAGTTCTTAAGTGAAAGTTAGTAATATTCAAAACCTTCCTAATAGTTATGGAATAAGTTCTACATAAAACAACAAAATACTCTAAACAACATTGTTAACACAATTACTACCACAAAAACAAAATGTAACTACTCACAACAACACAAATGCGTCACAATAGTGTCTAACACAACAAATAACAACACATTAAAAAGCAACAGTTTAAACAATTACAACACAGAACAGAGTAGCAGTTCAATACAACTACAACACATAACATTCATAATTTAAAAATAAACTATTCAAATCAGTCCTCCTCCTGATCATCATATTCATCATCATCACTGTCCCAAAAACTCTTAGACTTTAATGCCTGCAAAATCTCCTCCCAACTATCAAATCTTACAACAGCCTGCTCACATAAGAAAAAGATTAAGGATGCAAATCCCAAACCTGCAGTTGTAGAAGTTGTAGCAGAACTAGTGATCATCCAATAGATCAAGGATCCAATATCAATAAGCTTAAACTACTGAATACAATAGTTTAGAGTGTCTCTCTCTCTTATAACTTCACTATAGTGATTTGTAGGGAGTAGACGAGCTTAAATAAAATAGTGTCAAGCTCTTGTCGTGGCATCAAGCTTTGAGATAGAGAAATTTACTCTCCTTTCATTTATTATTTTCCATTATCCTCTTCTCATCGTCAACGAAGATATAATCTCATCTAACTCTTTCTCAGTAAGATTATTATTTGAATAAAAACACAACACATTTGGGGGTAGTTGGCAAAACAAATTTATTACCTCAGGGGAAAAAGCTACTGATTTTCCTATGACAATAACTTGATCTTCCTCTGCCTCAAGAATATTAGCATAGAACTCCCGAACCACAAAAATTACCACTACAACAAAAGAACAATAGAATCGTTCCCATTGTCGGTGAACTATTAAATCATCAACTGCTCTGAATTTTCAAACATCGCGCAGGAATCAACTTTCTTGATTGCATCACTTCTATATATCTATCCTGAGCTTTCAAATTAACATACTAACTGGAATCAAAATTGGACTTCCCATTGCTACTCTTCAATTTTTGTTCCATTTATAAAACCACATAAAATTCACAATAATGCTAACTTAAGTCTAAATCAATAAACTTAACTTCTAAAAGCTTAAATTATCATTTCCATGTATTTTCTGTAGATTTTTCTTAAATTTTCACCATAAAAAGTGATTTTCAGATAAATCCCTAATGTACTCAAAATAAATAGTGAAAATAAAATTTTTTTAATAGAAGTGAAGCTCTCACTTTGAGAAGATGAAATCTAGCAAATTTGGTTGAATTCCACCTAGAAAATCTTCACTTTTAAGAATCCCTAGGTTTCAAAATTGTGAACTCTCAAGGAAGAAGGTGAAGGTCGGGGCAAAAATGGCATTTTTCAGCTCAAGTTTTCACCTTTAACCATTTCTGAATTGGTTTAAGTGAACTGGCTCTCAAGTGCGACTAGTTAGGCACTTAGGCACCTAGCTCTCAGGTAACCAGTGCTTAAGCACGGGGTTTTGGCGCTTAGGTTTGGATTTTAAGTGAAATGCACATATAGGTTAAGTTAACCACCCCTAAATGGTCTTATACATATTAATAACTAGTTTCTTCCCTTTCAATTCTCCTCTTTCTCAAAATTAACCAATTTTCACAAATTCGATTCAACATCAAATAACACAAGAATTTTTATACAAACAAATATTTTCATTAATTTTACAAACAAATACAGACCCCTTTGACACATAATTTCTGAATTTAAAGGGTCTTGGATTAGATAACTTCTAAACACATACTTCAAATACTAAACAAACTTAACATAAGAACACCTAAAATAAACTTAAACCTAACATCAAGACACCTAAAACACTAACATCAAACAAATAACTAGACTATAGAATTTAATTCGACTCTCATTCTAATGGACAAAATTTCAACCTTTCAATTCTTTCTCTTGGGTCATTCGGAATATAAATCTGATAGAACAGATGGTGGTGAAGAACTCTACTTGAGTCTTCTTCAATCCATTTTCATTTAGGTACATCACCTTGTCTGCTTCTTCTATAAAACTTGTATGGCTAAATTGCATTTTGAGTTGTCATTCGATATGTTCCAAATGTTCATTAGTCTCATTCAACTTTTCTTCAATTGAAGCTATGTCAGGTGATACACAAAAAATATATGCATTTTTAGACCATCTTTTATACTCATTTTTGACAATATTGCACTTTAATGGAAGATATTTTTGTTTTTTATTGCAGGTTGTTAATTTTTAGGACTTGGAGCAAAAAAGAAGTAAAAAGGATAAAATTTTGAGTTTTTGAAAAATTGTTCAGCACTGACGGCACCGGATTGGGCACCGACGATGTCGTTTGACAGAGGAGACATATTTAATTAGATGGACACTGGTGCCGACGGTGCCATTATTGGTGCATCCCCTGTTTCTAGAAGATTTGACAAATTTGGATGTTTTTTGAAGATTTCTTGGATGCACCTATTGGAGAACTGACCATAGGCTATATTTAGAGCTGAAATTGATCAGAAAACCCCCTTTTCACGTCTCTTCACACTCCTCCACTCACTCAGATTTCCTCTTCGCACACCTACACCCCTTTTACATCCTTCCACACCATTCCACACCATTAGTTAGTTACTTTCTTGATAGTTTTGAGTTTGTGTGGTGAGTTTAAGTGTGAATTCTTCCCTAAGAAGAGTGGGAGATGAAGAGAAGTGAGAGACTTCTTCTTCCTACATTTCCTAAGAGAGGCTACAAGAAAATTGCTTTGAGAAAGAGTATAAGATAAGTGTTGTTTGTTGATTATTATTGTATGAACTTCATTTTATATATGAAATCTATATTTTTTTGTATCTTTCTTATGAAGTCTGAGTAGTTTCCTTTATTTTTCTCCATACTCTGAGATATGGTGAAATGAAGAGATAATTTGGATGTGCCAATATTAAAATATAAAATAAATTGTGATGGTTTTTCAACTCCGCTCTTAATTTTTTTTTTGATCTGGCCAATTAAATTGTTAAAATATGTTGTGAAACATATGATCCGGGAAATGGAGTATAAGTTCTACAACAGAGTGAGAATCACATTTAAGTCCATGAAGGAGTATTTCATGCATGGAATTAAGTGCAAAAAAAATAGGGAAATATACTTTGTTGGGGGTAGAATTGGAGATTTTTAGGGTGACAGACTAAGATCCTCAATTTGATCTTAGTGTTTAAGAACTAAAGCGAGAGTTAGCCTTCAGAGGAGGGGAAGTGGGAGCTTTGGAGGGGGAGCCAGTATCCTCCTAGCCTGACCACGAATTTAGGGAGTAAACTTAAGATTAGCCAAAGATTTTCTAAAACACTGAATCGAGGTAGAGAATTAAAATTGCTCCTATTTGGCAAAATACATGTTTAAACCTCTTATCTAATCTCATTTCACCAAAAACTCATTGTAGTGGGAAAGATGCTTTTTCATATTAGAAATTTCATTACATAAACATAGTTTAGCAGTTATTCATTTTAAAACCTGCTTTTAAATTTTGCTATTAGTAAATAATTTAGCTTTGAAAATATCTTAAACATTCAAAATTAATGGCAATAATTTTGTTTGATTTCTGTGAATTTCCTAGTTAATTTATCATCTCAAATTTAAACCTTCCTCGTGGGATTGATAGTTGGGACTTAAATAGAAAGTATTGTATTACTTGATAACCATACGCATATTTGCATAGAATCCCAACATTAAGTGCTTAACATAATTATTCATAAAATATAACATCAAATTTCTAGCACCGTTGTAAAGCGGAGTCAACTTTATAAATTTTACACAATTATATTTTCTCGATATCAAGTTTTTGGTGCCGTTGCCGGGAAGGTAACGGTAAATTAAATAGATTTGGTAATTTAGGAAGTTTAGAGATAAAAAATTAAAAAAATATATATATAATAAAAAATTATATATATANTTTTTCTTTTCTTATTATATTTGTTTATGCAAAATATTGAATCTGAAGATTTAGTATCTTATGATTCAGAATTAGAACGTACTATTAGAAAATTTCAAAAACAACAAGTAGAAATTAAAAATTTGAACGAAATGGCGAATAACTTAGATAATCATCTAAATGAAAGTCGACAATGACCTTTAAAAGATTATGCTAATCCAACAGCAGATGAACTTCACTTAATTATTCAAAATCTTGATGTTGCTGCTAATTCATTTGAGCTTAAACCTGTTATTATCCAAATGGTACAAAATAATCAGTTTGAACGAACACCTACTGAAGATCCTAACTTGCATCTTGCTAGTTTTCATGAAATTTAAGCTACTTTTAAATATGATAGAGTGCCTAATGATGTTATTAGACTTATAATTTTTCCTTTTTTAATTAAGGGATAAGCTAAATCTTGATTAAATTCATTAGCACCTGGATCTATCAGAACTTGGGGAGAATTATCCAAAAAATTCTTGGCTAAAATTTTTCCACTCTCGAAAACCACTAAGCTTAGAAATGATATTACATCTTTTTGTGAGTTTGGAGGGGAATCAATATATAAAGCCTCAGAAAGATTTAAGGATCTTCTTAGATAATGTTCATACCATGCTTTACTAGATTGGTTAATAATTCAAACTTTTTACAATAGATTAGTAGGATCACTTAGATCTATTATAGATTGCTGCTGCTGAGGATCTCTAATCTCAAAACCTATTGATGAGCCATACTCTTTAATAGAAGAAATGACTACTAACAATTTTCAATGGCTCTATGAATGGGTAAATCCTAAAAGAATAGCTAGTTTTCGTAAATATGATGCAATGTCTATTTTAGAATCTCAAATTGCTGCTATATCAAAAAATATTGATCAAATTGGAGTGAACTATTCTCAAATAGCACTAGTATTAGAGGAAAATTCTTTAGGACAGATAATTGATACTCAACCATCTTATGAAACTTTGAATGCTATTAATAATTAAAATAACAATCCCTATTTTAACTATTACAACCTTGGATAGAAAAATAACTCTAATTTTAGTTGGAATAATTATAACAATTCAATGAACCCCTCAAGAAATTTAAAAAACCAAGGAAATTCTAATTATTGATCATATTATCCTCCTGGATTTAACTCTAACCCTAATCCACAAGTTAAGGTAAAGAAGTTGTAATGTTGAATATGGGAAATCAAATACAAAATGAAGGGGCTACTATTAGAAATATTGAAAATCAATTAGGACATATTGCTACTGCACTTAGTAACAAACTTTCAAGAAATCTTTTGAGTACTGTGGAAGTTCATCCAAAAGATCAAAATAAGGAGCAAATTAAAGCTATTCAATTACAAAGTGGAAAAGAAGTTGAAACAAGAATCCAAAGAGAAACTGAAGTTGATGAGGAGAAGGAAGAGTTTAAAAATGACCATAATGAAAATGAACAAACACAAGTTCCTTTTGAAAAATCATTACGTCCATTTCCTCAATGATTAAAGCAGAAGAATAAAGACAAACAATTTAAAAAAGTTAATGAGAAACATTCCTTTCATTGAGGCTTTGAAACAAATGGCAAGTTATGTGAAATTTATGTCAGATATACTAAACAAGAAAAAAGAAGTTTATAGATCATGAGACAGCTGTACTCAGTGAAGAGTGTAGCGCTATTATTCAGAAAAAGCTTCCTAAAAAGTTAAAAGATCCTGGTAGTTTTACTATACCTTATGCAATTGGTAAAAAGTTTTATGGAAAAGCCTTATGTGCTTTAGGAGGGAGTATCAATCTTATGCTTCTATCAATTTTTAAACATTTAGGTTTAGGAGAGATTTCCCCTACTACTGTAAGTCTTCAATTAGCTAATCGATCAATAACTTATCCTGAAGGAGTTATAGTAGATGTATTAGTAAAATTGGATAAATTTATCTTTCCTATAGAATTTATAATATTAGATATGGAGGAAGATAAAGAGATTCATATTATTTTGGGGAGACCATTTCTTGCAATAGGGAGAGCTGTGATAGATGTGCAATAAGGAGAATTAATAATGAGAGTGAATGATCAAGAAGTAACATTTAATATTGCAAAAGCTATAAAATATCCTGCAATAGAAAAAGATAATAAATGTTTTAAGATGGAAGTTACCGATTATCTAAGTAATAAGCAATTTAAAAAAGATTTTGAAGAAATATTTTGGTAAGAAGAATTTAGTGAGAATGAGAATAAAATAAAAGAAGAGAATTTAGAATATATTCAGGACAAATTTGAAAATTTAGATTTGTTGGAAAATGGTAATAAAAGTCTTATTCCTTGAAGTATTAAACCACCTGAACTTGAACTAAAAATATTACCTACCCATTTAAAATATGTGTTTTTAAGAGATTCATCTACATTGCTTGTTATTGTATCCTTTGAGTTAACAAAAATTTAAGAACAACAATTAATAGAAATGTTAAAAAAATATAAAAAGGCTTTTGGATGGACTTTAGAAGATATTAAAGAAATTAGTCCTTCGATTTATATGCACATCATTCTATTAGATGAACAATACAAACCTAAATCTGATCCTCAGAGGAGATTAAACCCAATAATGAAAGAAGTTGTTAAAAAAGAAATTTTAAAATGGCTAGATGCTAGAATTATATATTCCTATTTCAGATAGTGCTTAGGTAAGTCCAATTCACTGTGTTCCAAAGAAAGGAAGAGTGACCGTTGAAGTAAATGAGAAAAATGAATTGCTTCCAATAAGACAAGTTACTGGTTGGCGAATTTGTATAGACTATACAAAATTAAACATGGCCACCAGGAAAGATCACTTTCTTTTACCCATTTTAGACCAAATGTTGGATAGATTGGCTGGAAAAAAAGATTACTGCTTTTTAGATGGATATACCAGTTATAATCAAATTTCAATTGCCCCTGAGGATCAAGATAAGACAACACTTACAAACTCTTATGGAACATTTGCTTTTCGTAGAATGCCTTTTGGACTATGCAATGCACCTGCGACATTTCAAAGATGTATGATGACAATTTTTAGTAATTTGATTGAACATGGAAAGGAAGTATTTATGGATGATTTCTCTGTGTTCGGGACTTCATTTGAATTATGTTTAAAACATTTAGAAAGAGTTATGGAATTATGTGAAAAAATAAACCTAGTACTAAATTGGGAAAAATATTAATTTATGATTGTAGAAGAAATTGTACTTGAGCATAAAATTTCTGAAAATGGCATGGAAGTAGATCCTGCAAAAAATCAAGCTATTGAAAAATTACTAACTCCTATTATGGTCAGAGGGATGAGAAGTTTTTTTGGACATGCTGGTTTCTACAGGTGTTATATAAAAAGTTTTTAAAAAATAACTAAGCCATTATGCCAACTTTTAGAAAAAGATACAAAATTTGAATTTAATGAGGAATGCATAAAAGCATTTGAACTATTGAAAGAAAAATTAATCACTGCACCTATAATAGTACCACGTGATTGGGAGAAACCATTTGTAATAATGTGCGCTGCTAGTGATTATGCTATTGGAGTTGTTTTAGGAGAAATGGACAACCAAATTTTTAAAGTAATATGTTATGCTATTAAATCTCTAAATGATGCTCCAATTAACTACACTACTACTAAAAGAGAGTTATTAACTATTGTCTATGCCATTGATAAATTTAGATCTTACTTGATTGGAACCAAATTTATAGTGCTAACAGATCATTCTTCTATCAAATACTTGATGCAAAAGAAGTATGCTAAACCAAGATTAATTAGATGGATACTTCTTTTACAAGTGCTCAATTGTACTATAATTGATAGAAAGGGAAATGATAATCAAATGGCTGGTCATTTGTCTAGACTAGAAAAAGAAATATTAACTAATTTTCCAAATGAAATTTTAGAAAATTTCCTTGATGAACAATTATATAGTATTGATGAAATGAATATACCGTGGTATGCGAATATAGTAAATTATATTGTAAGCGATATTACACCACCTAATATTAAAAATCAACAATTACAAAAATTTATATATGATTCCAAAATTCTATTTTTGGAATGTCTTATACATATATAAACAATGTAAAGATCTAATTATTAGAAGGTATGCGCCTTATGAAGAAACTCAATAAATAATTGAAAGATGTCATGATTCTGAATTTGGAGGACATTTTGAAAAGAAATAGAACTACTTAAAATTTTGCTAGTTGGATTTTGTTGGCCTACTCTTCTTAGAGATGTTAATGAATATATTAAAACATGTGATAGATGTCAACAAGTAGGAAATATTTCTAGAAGAAATGAAATGCATCTAAATTACACAATATAAGTTGAAATTTTTTATGTGTGGGGATTAGATTTTATGGCACCATTTATGCCTTCATTTGGAAACTTATATACATTACTTGTTGTTGATTATATGTCAAAATGGATTGAAGTTGTTGTTGTACCTAAATGTAATGCTCGGATTGTTTCTAAATTTTTAAATAAAATTATTTTTACAAGATATGGAATGCCGAGAGTGATTATTGCTGATGGAGGATCCCATTTTAGGAATAAGCGAATCAAAAAATTAATTAAAAAATATGATATTATGATAAAATTATCTACAACTTATCATCCTCAGACTAGCGATCTAATAAAAATATCAAATCATGAAATAAAATAAATTTTAGAAAAAGCTGTAAATCACTATAAATTGGATTAGTCTGTTAGATTAGATACTGCATTATGGGCATACATAACTACTTATAAGACTCCTATAGGAATGGCCCCATATAGACTTATTTTAGGAAAAACATGCCACTTACCAGTAGAATTGGAGCATAAAGCATTTTTGGCTATTAAGGAATTAATTTTAACCTAGGACATGCTGGTGAGAAAAGATTATTACAACTCAATGAACTTAAGGAAATTAGAAATGAAGCATATGATAATGCAAAAAAATATAAAGAGAAAATGAAAATTTGGCATGATCAGGATATTATTAAGAAGAAGTTTGAACCGGGACAAGAAGTTTTACTATATAATACAAGATTGAGATTATTTATAGGAAAACTGAAATCCAAATGGTTAGGACCATTTAAAGTGATTAAAGTCTATCATTATGGAACTGTTGTTATTAAAGATCCTAAAACTGGAAAGATCTTTAAAGTTAATGGGCATCTATTGAAAAATTATTATGAAGGACACAACACAATTTAAAAAAAAATTAATATTAAGTCAATCTGATTAAACAAATGATATGTCAGGATGACGACGTTAAACCAAGCGCTTTGTGGGAGCAACCCTTTATTATCAGTGTTTTTCAGTTCTAAATGTTATGTTATTATGTTTGATTAAAAAAATTGGTGGTATTTTAAATATATAATGATTTAGTGATGATTCTAAGACCTTAGTTGTTGACTTAGACAAGTTAGAAAGGATAGAGCAATGTTGAACTTCTGTATCCAACAGGTGATGAGGATAGAAGTAGGCTCTATTATTTATAAGAAAACTCGATCTATTGCTCTAGGAGAGACTACTAGTGTTTTAGCTCACCCTACCCTGATCTTCACACTGTGTAAAGAGGCAGGAGTTGATTTTAGAGTGGATGAGGAGAGGATTAAACCTCTAAAACCTATTGGGTCTGCCAATATAAGGACTTATGAATCTCATGTTGGATGGAGATTTGGAAGTAGGACCAAAGATATTCCTTCTACTTCAAGTACTACTTCTAATACCTCTACTATCTAGGAACTTATGGAGCATACATGATCCAATAGGGATATATCGTGAGAATGGGAAATAAAATAAAAAATATTGAAGCCAAGAATGCACACAATGATGATTTGACTAGACATAATTTGAATATGATGTTGCTTATGATGATGACATGGTCAGATACATGAGGGGTGATCACTTAGTTTAATTTCCTACTTACCCTGTTTTAACCCCATATCAACAACAGAAGTTGGATGTGGAAGAAGAAGAAGAAGAAGAAGACGATGATTCGTGATGCTTTAGTCAGATTTTTTGTTTAGTTTTTGTTTGGTTGTACTTTGTTGTTAAGACTGTTTGTTTGTGGATTGTAACACTTTATTTTAATTGTTATGTTGTGTTTTGAACAATAGATCTGTGAAACTGTTTGAAGTTATTAATTTTTAGTACTTTGTTGGATGTATTTATAGTTAACTCTTTCTCAGCAAAATTTTATGTATTATGTGTTATTTAATGTTGTAGGTCTTGTAGCTTTTCATATTAACACCTGAAATATTTCAGAGTTAAGATTCAAATCAGAACCTTCAAGAGGTAAGTCTTTCCTTTATGTATTAAATGTTTTCTTTCACCCTTCATTTTTTCAGTTTTTCATGCTACATCTTTTAAAAATTTAAGTTTGGGGAAATAAAAATTCCTTTTCAAAGAAAAGAAACTTAATTTTATTTTTCCTAAATTAGTTGTATTTTCAAAATATTTTAAAATATAACATGACCTTTGGTATTAGAGGGTAACTTAAGATAGCTATATTTATGTTTCTAAATATATACTGAACTTAAGCAAAAATTTTTAAATAATAAAGGTTAATTTTAAAGATTAAGATATTTAGTATGATAGAATAAGATTATGTTTTTCGATTCTAAGTAAAGGAATTTGTACTTATGAAGTATTAAAAATCTTAGAGATTCATGTAAAAAGAAAAGAATAAAACCTTTTGAAAAATCCTTAAAGCTATTATAAATTTATAAAGTGAAGGAATGTGAAAAGTTTTTAACTTAAGAAGAGGATAATGAAGTTCAAAATCATTAAAGGATATCCAGTTATAGTAATCCTCACATAAAAAAAAGAGAAAAGATTGAAAATAATCCTGAAAAAAGAAAGGAAAGAAAAAAAAAATAAAAGAAAAGAAAAGAAAAAGATGTGAGGAGAAGCTTGAGGAGATGCCTAATTAAAAATTGGCTTTACTTGAATCAACTTAAAGAAGAAGACTTGGCTACATTTTTTAAACTTATATTTCAGTATTAGCATATTCACTAGCAAAGTTTCATGAAGTTCTTTTTCATATGGATATTCTAAGTGGATTTAATATGAATAATTTGCAATTTTCCTTGAAAAGAATAGAGAATTAAAAATATTAGACTTGACTGCTAGATATTCTTATACCTTTAGTATTAATTGAAGTTATTTTACATTTTTTTAAATTATGCTATTGTATTTAGTGGACTAAAATATAGAAATCTAGAAGTTAAAATCTTTGCCATGAGTCATATTTTTATGTAGTAAAGAAGTTACTTGAGGACAAGTAACATTTAAGTTTGGAGGATTTTGATATACCAAAATTATATGCAATTTTAGACCCATATTTCATACTCATTTTTGGTGATATTGTACTTTAATGGAAGATTTTGATATACCAAAATTATATGCAATTTTACTAAAGAAATCTAGAAGTTAAAATCTTTGCCATGAGTCATATTTTTATGTAGTAAAGGAGTTACTTGAGGACAAGTAACATTTAAGTTTGGAGGATTTTGATATACCAAAATTATATGCAATTTTAGACCCATATTTCATACTCATTTTTGGTGATATTGTACTTTAATGGAAGATATTTTTCATGTTTTGTTGTAGGTTGTTAATTTTTTAGTACTTGGAGCAAAAAGAAAGCAAGCAAAAGAAAATAAAATTTGGTGTCAAAATGGAGTTTTTAAAAAATTATTCCGTGCCGACAGCGCCATTTAACAGAGAAGACAAATTTAATTAGATGGCCACTAGCACCGACAGTGTTAATGTCAGTACAACCCCAGTTTCTAGAAGATTTGACGAATTTGGATGCTTTTTAAAGAGTTTTTGGATGCACCTATTGGAGAACCGACCTTAGGCTCTATTTAGAGCCAAAATTGATGCAAAGCCTCTTTTTGCATCTCTCTGCGCTCCTCCACTCACTCAGATTTCCTCTATGCATGCCTACACCCCCTTTACATCCTTTCACACCATTACACACCATTAGTTAGTTATTTTCTTTATAGTTTTGATTTTTGTGTGGTGATTTGAAGTGTGAATTCTTCTCTAAGAAGTGTTGGAGAGGAAGAGAAGTGAGAAATTTCTTCTTCCTACATTTCATACGAGAGAATACAAGGGATTTCCTTTGAGAAAGAGTTTTAGATAAGTGTTGTTTTTTCATTATTGTTGTATGAACTTCATTTTATATATGAAATTTGTGTTTTGTTATATCTTTCTCATGAAGTCTGAGTTATTTCCTTTATCTTTTTCCTGACTCTGGGATATGGTGAAGTGAAGAGATGATTTGGATGTGCCAATGTTAAAATATAAAATAAATTGTGATGGTTTTTCAACATCGCTCTTAATTTACTGTTTGATCTGGCCAATTGAATTGTTAAAATATGTTGTGAAGTATATGATCCGGGAAATGGAGTATGAGTTCTACAATAGAGTGAGAATCACATTTAAGTCCATGAAGAAGTATTTCGTTCATGGAATTAAGTGCAAATAAATAAGGAAATATACTTTGTTGGGTGTAGAATGAAGTTTTTAGGGTGACAGACTAAAATCCACCATTTAATCTTAGTGTTTAAGAACTAAAGCAAGAGTTAGCCATCAAGGGCAGGGAAGTGGGATCTTTGGAGTGGGAGCAGTGTCCTCCTAGCCTGAAAACTAATTTAGGGGCTAAATTTAAGATTAGCCAATGATTTTCTATAACACTGATCAAGGTAGAGAATTCAAATTGCTCCTATTTGGCACAATACAAATTTAAACCATTTATCTCATCTTATTTCACCAAAAACTCATTGTAGTGGGGAAGATGCTTTTTCATATAAGAAAACTTCAACATAGTTTAGTAGTTACTTTCTTAAAGTTTGCATTTAAATTTTGCTAGTTATTATTAATTTAGTTTTGATAGTATCTTACACATTCGAAATCAGTGACAGTAATTTTTTTTTTGTGAATTTCCTAGTTAATTTATCATCTCAAATTTAAACATTTCTCGTGGGACAGATATTTGAGACTTAAACAGAAAGTCTTATATTACTTGATAATGATACGTATACTTGAGTAGAATCCCAACATTAATTGCTTAACGTTATTAAACATAAAATACAACATCAAATTCTTGGCACCATTGTAAAGCGGAGTCAACTTTATAAATTTTACACATCTATATTTTCTCGGGATCACCAGCCTCAGTATTTGCGATCTTCTCCACTATTCCTTCTATACTAACGAGGAATCTATTGTATAACTTTTTGTACACTTTGACTAACAAACGTTTCTTTCATGGCTTCTTCTTTCTTCTTCATTTCAATCTCCCACAAAGATATTTTTGTAAGTTCTCTCTTCACTTAGACTTTAGGATGAAAATTTGAAGTGGGTGGAGAATTCTCAGCATTTCATGTTATTCATAGTCCTTGGATGAAGCCTAGACCCACTACAAACGTTTACAACCAGTAAACCATGTTTAAACCCACTAAACCAGGTTTAATCCTTTTAGAAACTTAATAATGCATGTTTTATTAACTACAGCTCTTGAGCACAAATTGTTGGCTCTTAAGCATCAGTGCTTAATTTAGCACAGGTCTAATTAACATCCAAATACACATTCTAAGATGTCTAAGACAGCAATTAAGATCTTAGAATCATCAATAAATCATTATATATTCAAAATACCACCACTTTTTTAATCAAACATAATAACATAACATTTAAAACAGAAACACATTGATAATAAAGAGTTTCCTCCAACAAAGCACTTGGTTTAACGTTGTCATCTCGACGTAACCAGTGCTCATTATGGTTGACCCAACAACATAAGATCATTTAATTTAACTTGATCCCCTAAATAACAGGGTTTTATTCTGTGACTATTTACTTTGAATATTTTCTTAGTTTTAGAATCTTTGATATTTACAGCTCCATTGGGATAAACTTATATCAAAATAAATAGGCCTATCCACCCGGACTTAAGTTTTCCTGGAAATAATTTTAATCTTACATCATATAGCTAAACTTGTTACCATGGCTAAAAAATTTATTGTAAGAATCCTTTGATCTTTCCGTTGTTTCATCATCCCTTTATAAATCTTAGCACTCTCATAAGATTTATTTCTTATCTCTCCAAGGTCATTTAATTATAATAGTCTTCTCTCACCAGTATAATTTAAATTATAATTGAATTATTTGATAGAGTAATATGCATTATGTTCATGTTTAACTGATAAATGATAAGTTTTCCCACATATTAGCATAGATGGGGACATTCCTATATAATTTCTATGTGCAGTCCTATAAGCTCACAAAGCATAATCAAGTTTAACTGACCAATCCATTTTTGTTGGATTCATAGGTTTTTCCAAAATTATTTCAATTTCACGATTGGGTAATTCAACCAAACCACTTGTTTAAGGATTATAAGCAGTAGCAATTTGATGGTTGCTATGATATTTCTTTAATAATTTCTCCATCATTATATTTTTGAAATGACTTCCCCCGTCACTTATGATTACTCTCGGCATCCCAAATCTATAAAATATGTTTGATCTTTAAAACTTTGCAACACTTTGAGCATCACAACGAGGTAAAACAATAGCTTCTATCCATTTGACACATAGTTTACTGCTAACAATATATTTAAATTTTTGAATAATGATATAAATGGTCCCATGAAATATAATCCTAAATATCAAATATCTAGACTTCCAACATATAATTGAGATACATCTCATTCCTCCTAGAAATAATACCTACTCGTTGACATCAATCACAGGTTTTGATATAAGCGTTAACATCTTTAAAGATTGAAGGCTAATAAAATCCATATTGCAAAATTTTGTATGTTGTTTTATCAACACCAAAATATCTCTCAAAATCAGAATTATGACATTTTTGGATAATTTCCTAAGTTTCATCTAAAGGTACACATCTTCATATAATTAGATCATTTCCTTATTTATATAAAAATGGGTCATTCCAAAAATAAGTCTTAGCTTCAAATAAAAATTTACTCTTCTTTTGGTATATTGTCACTAACAACAAATTTCACAATGTCGGCTTAAATAAATAAATAAATATATATATATATATATATATATATATATATATATATATATATACACATATATATATATATACATATATATATTCTCCATGGGTGGCGGTTGGTTCATTTGTTGCTCTGCTAGGGTTTCAGCAGAATGGCTCTAACTGTTGCTGTGGATGGCCAAATCCTTGCTATCCCATTGGTTTCAACTGGTTTTCTCTCCTCTCATCACTGTTTTTTGCAAGTTCTACTTTTCTCTAATCTTTTACATCTTCCCGGGTTTTGGCTTTTTCAAATTTTACTGTTCCATTGCTTAGCCCCACTGTTTTGTTGTTTTGTTTGTCTGGTTGCTTGGGGCCCTATACCTACTGTGTGGTTGGTCTTGTTACTTGGATTTCTCTCGAGTTCTGTTTCTCTATTGTACTCCTTCATCTACTTCTCTGTTACTGGCAATTGACAGCTCTGAGTCAGTACTATCTCTGATAATACTGGGGCTCTTTTAGTGATGTCTGACTCTAATCCAATTGATATTGCCACCAATATTCAGTGGGCCAAGGAAACTTTTGCTGACATTGTTGGGAAAGGATATGAGAAAGTTCAGAATCCTGATGATTTGGTTTTTCCTCAAGAGTATCATGAGGGTAATGACCCTCTTTTCAAACCTATATGCAAGAAAAGTGGTAAATTGACTATCTACTTTACTGAAGAGGATCTTAATGGCCTTACTGAATGTTATAAATTCACCTTAATTGGTAAATTTCAACTTGGCCATCCTAAGATGGAATCTGTGAGAAGATACTTTGATGGACTGAAATTCAAAAGGGGCCTGTAAAGTAGGCCTACTTGATGGTAGGCATATCCTTATTAATCTCTCAAGGGAAGAAGATTATGCTGGAATTTTTTATAAACAATCTATCTTGATAGAGGGAATCTCAATGAAACTTTTAAAGTGGACTCCTGACTTTGACCCCAACAAAGAACTTCCGATTGTCCCCATTTGGTTTAAGTTAACTGGACTTAAACTACACTTTTTCAACCACAAAGTCGTCTTCAACATTGGCAAAGCTTTGGGAAGACCTTTGAAATTGGATGCCTCCACTTTTAACTTATCTAGACCTTCTGTAGCCAGAATTCTGGTTGAAATAAATATCACTTTACCAGCTGTGGAGGAAATTTGGTTAGGCACTCAGCATAGTGGATATTGGCAAAAATCATAGCTGAACAAAGACCTTACTATTGCCATCACTGCAAAATGTTTGGCCACACTGATGAGAAGTGCTTTAGACTTCATCCCAACCTCAGAAAGAAGCTTCCCAGACCTCATTCTGAGGAATTAGAATCACATGGCATTGAGTTGTCAACTGCTGCTGGAATTGCTGTTAATGCTTTTAATTTGTCAGGGACAAGGGCCCAAGTTGACACTGTGCTAGAGTTGGCTGAATTACCCCAAGATATGGCAAAAGAGGATGTGGTACCAAATTACCCTCCCCAAAATGGTCTAGAACCATTGACTGAGAAACTTCACCTCCTACCACAGTCTACTAAAGTTGAACAAGCCCAATGTACTAAACTTCCTACACTCCCTGCTGATCAAGAGATAACAGCTATTGAGATATCAGAGGAAGAACCTTTGCTTTTGCAATTAGATAAAAATCTTGAAGAAGGTTGGCAAATCCAGAAAATAAAAAAGAAAAAAATGCCTTTGGAATTAAAGAATCTACTCTCTTCTTCTTCTTCTTTGGAGGAAGCCCCCCCTCTTTCTTCTAGTACTGTCAGAACTAGAAGAAGAGGAAAATCCACCTCTATTGGTTAATGAATCTAATATGTTGGAATGTTAGGAGAATAGCACATCCTAAATTTCTTAATAGAATTTTGGCTTTAGGATGTATAAACCTTGGATCATTGCTTTACTTGAACCAATGATCACTAAACATGTTAATAGAATTGTGCGGGAGTTCCCTGGATTTCAGCTTTTTATTAACACTAACAGTAAAATTTGGCTTCTTTGCAGACAGGAAATTCATTGCACTGTCCTTAAAGAGGGAGACCAATTTATCCACTTGAAGCTTAACTTCAATTACTATAGTGGCTTTGCTACTTTCATTTATGCTGGCTATACAACAACAACTAGATATGAACATTGGCAATAGTTACAAGAGTTCAGTACCTCTATAAGGGATTTCTGGTTAGTTGGGGGTGACTTCAACTGCCTCTCTCCACCTAGTGAGAAGAAGGGTGGGAGATCTCCTGATATCAATCTAATGAACACGTTCAATGAAAACATTCACTCTACTGGTCTTTTTGATTTGGAGTTTATAGGCCCTAAGTTCACTTGGAGAAGGGGGAAGATTTGGGAGAGGCTTGATAGAGTTTTGGTGAATGATATTTGGTTTAGAGATTTCCTGCATACTTCTGTCCAACACTTGGCTATGAGTGGGTCTGATCATAGACCCTTACTTATTCAAATATCTTCATCCTCTTCTAAAACTAAAGCCAAATTTAGATATCTTAATATGTGGTCCATGCATGGAGATTTTCTCAATCAAGTCTCCATGGCCTGGACTGATGTTCATCATCACATCCCTGGTATCAAGCTTTGGCTTTTACATAAAAAAGTCAGTAAGCATCTCTCAAATTGGAATTGGGAAGTGGTGGGGAAAATTGATAAAAAAGTCCTTGAAGCTGAACAGAATGTTTTACAATTAGAACAACTCTTATCCTCTGGCATAGGGTCTAAAATGGACCTTCAATCTGCTAATGAACATCTGCTGGATAAAATCAACATGCAAGAGGCTTTCTATGCTCAAAAAGCAAACAAAATTAAGTTTTGTGAGGGAGATAGGAACTCTAAATATTATCATTCTTGCATCAATTATAGGAGGAAATGCAACACAATTCATAAAATTATTTCTCAGGAGGCCCACTAGATTTCCAATGCTAATGGTATAGCTGATGATGCTGTTCAATATTTTTAAAAAATTTTCATACAAACTCCATTCTCTCACCTAGCCATTAAAGAAAATTTGTTTGATAAGGAAAGGGAATTCACCAAAAGCCTATCTCTCACTGATATTCCTGATGAAAAGGAAATTTGGGAAGCTCTAAACTCTATTGACAACACAAAAGTTGCTGGTCCTGATGGCTTCACTGCTGGATTTTATAAAAGGGCCTGGCTAATTGTGAAGGGTGAGGTCATTGCTACTATCCAAAGTTTTTTCTGGGGGGCTCGTCTCCCTAAATACTTTTCTTCATTTACTATTAATTTGGTTCCCAAGGACAAAACTCCTCACAAATGGTAAAATTTCAGACCCATTAGTCTCACATCTGTTATATCTAAGATAATCGGCAAAGTACTAGTTCATAGATTACAGCCTCACTTAAATCAACTTATCTGTAGGAATTAGTCTGCCTTCATCAAGGATAGAAGTATTGTTGATAATGTGCTCTTGGCCCAAGAGTTGGTATTGTATTTGGACAGAATCACTAGAGGAGGCAACTTAATTTTCAAATTGGATATCAAAAAGGCATATGACACTATCAGTTGGAAGTTCATTGAACAAGTTCTCATTGCTAGAGGTTTCTCCCCCTCTTTTATCTCTCTAATCAACAGATGGCTAACTAATAACTTCCATTCTATCTTCATCAATGGATCTTCCCCTGGATTCTTCAGTGCTTCTAGAGGTATAAAACAAGGTGACCCCCTTTCCCCTACCATATTTATCTTAGATTTGGATTACTTATCTAGAAGCTTGAATGAGCTGGCATCCAGGAAACCCCACTCCCTTTATAGCCACAGATCTTCCACTTTAATCAATCATGGCTTTTGCTGATGACATCATTATCTTTTCAAAAGCTTCCAAAACTGTTGTTAGATTATTCATGCAATGCTTGGAGATCTTTAAGGATGCCTCTGGTATGAAGTTAAATAAGCAGAAGTGAATCTCCATTTTTAGCAAAAAAATGCAAAAATGAATTAAAGACCTGGGTTTCTGATTTCACTGGCTTCACAAAAAATCATCTTCCTGTGAAATATTTGGGGGTACTTCTTATCAAAGCAAGAACTAAAAACATTCGATTTGATCACATATTAGAAAATATTCAAAGCAAATTACAAGCATGGGGGAATTCATTTTTATCCAATGGCGGTAGGATAACACTTCTGAAAAGTGTTCTATCTACTATTCCATCCGATCTTCTGCAAATGAACAACTTGAAAAACTCTTCTCAGAGATTATTAGAAGGGATTTTCAATAGATTTCTATGGGCTGGTTAAAGGAAGCAAAAACACTGGACAAAATGGGCTAATGTGTGTAAACCCTTTGAGGAAGGTGGGTTAGGCTTCAAGTCCTTCCCCCAAGTTATGGACACTAATCTCTACAAACTCTGGTTCAAATTTAGATCTCAGTCCTCCCTTTGGGCTAAATTCCTATGGGGAAAGTATTGCAAGCATTAACATCCCACCCAACTCTCTGTGGGTTTAGGGGATTCCCACATTTAGAAAAAGTTGTTATAGATTAGGGATAAAGCTGAACAAATGTATGTCTGGGAGATTGGTGAGGGTTTGGTAAACATCTGGTGGGATAATTGGTCCTTAGAAGGTTGCCTTCTTCATGATCAATATGTTCCAGCCTCTCCAATGCTTATGAAGGATCTTTGGGAACATGATAAGTGAAATCTTACCCCAATTCTTCCTTTCTGCAGCCCTTCTCAAATCTCAAATATTCTGAAACTTTTTGTAAACCCTGGAGTAAACGACAAAATTGCTATAAAAAAGAACTTAATCTCTTCTCAGCCTCCCCAACTCGTGGTGCATTGGGGTCATACAATCTGGAATAAATTTCTCACTCCCTCCATGTCATTTTTTTATATGGAGACTCTTCTTAAAACTGATTCCCACTAATGATATACTAAAATTGAAGGGTCTGAGAGGTCCCTCTAAATGCATTTTCTGCCTGTCCAATGAGGAAACTATTACCCACCTTTTCTTTGCCTGCCCCTGGGTACAGGATGTTTGGTCTATTATGAATGGTAAGCTCAATGTCCCAATTATGAATCTAACATGGGAGGTATTTTATAATTGTTGGTCTGATTGGAGGGGAATAAATCTTCAAGACATCCCCAGCATTGTGGCTTGGTTTGTTTGGATGGCTAGAAACCAGTTGAAGCAAGATAATTCCCATTTAGAACCTATGAAGGTAGGTCTAAATTGTATTGCTTTTATACAAAGTTTGATTAAATTTAAAAAGTTTGAAGCTGTGTTGGAGCTGAGCCCATCTTTCAATCATTCCATTAGTAAAGACTTGAAAACTTGCTGGACTCTTTCAAAGCTTGGATGGACAAAAGGTAACACTGATGGTAGCCATAAATCTCAGTCTGCTGGAATTGGTGGTGTCTTCAGGAATAATGAGGGGAGGTGCATCTTGTTTTTTCAATCTCCTATTAAAGCTTTGGATTCCCTAGAAGCTGAATGTCAAGCTATCTTTTAGGCCATCAACTTAGCCAGATCTTGCCATTTCAACCAACTATGGATTGAATCTGACTCCTTACAGCGTATTAACATTATCAATGGTTCTTATGATACCCCATGGAATTTAATCAGCTATTTTTCTGGAATTCATCAATTGCTTAAGAATTACTCTATCAAGTTCTCCCACATCCACAGAGAAGGGAATAGACCCTCCAATTGGCTGGCTAGAAGGGGTCTCTCTACTGAAGAACCTTTAGTGAGCAGAAGGATTCCTCCCCCACTGGATTTTCTATTATCCAGTGATCTGCTACCTCTCCCATATATCAGATAACTCATTTTTGTTGATTTTGAGAGGTTGCCTTCTTTTCTATAGGCCCTCTTCCCCCCTTTTCAATTTCTTTTTGTATTTGGTTTTCTTTCATTAATGAATTGGAGCTTGGCTCCTTACTCAATATATATATATAT
>JXCR01146199.1:0-13822 GCA_002079205.1 Phalaenopsis hybrid cultivar
TGGATGAGATAAATCAATCAGGGTTAAAGATGGATATTTTCACTTTCAATGCCTTCATAAAGAGTTACTGTCAAGTTGGGAACTTGGAGCAGGCTAAGCTGATTTATATGGATCTTATAAAGAATGACTGCGCTCCTAATAAGGAGACATTTACGGTGCTGATTCCTAGTCTTTGTGAAGCAGGGGAGCTTGATTTGGCCCTTAGGTTGAGTAAGGAGAGCCTGAGCCGCAGGTGTTCTCCAGGTTCAGAGATTTTGCAGGGATTGGTGGACGGGCTGGCTAAGAATTCCAAGCTTGGGGAGGCTAAGAAGCTTGTGGAGATCTCTCGAGCAAATGGTTACTCGGGGAAGAGCATCAGGTTGCCTTTTTCTTGTTTAGCTGTGTAAATAAATATGTCATTTCTTGTATTATAATCCGTAAATTAAAAATGTTAGAATATAAAATCAATCTGATTCAAATTTTGGTTTATGATTTATCAAGTTTTAGTGGTCTTTTTCTTGTGGAACTGTTTGATTACAATTTTCCAATGAAAGACCTTAAGTTTGATTAAATGAAAGTCCTTAAGGGGCTGTTTGGTAGCCGGTTTTAAGGAGTATTTACACTGGATATTATGGGATATTTTGGAAATGAGAAAAACGACTAAGCTGGTAGAAAAAAAATTTTTCTGCCCTCTTCTAAATGAGATGTTGAACACCTCATTAGACATTATGTTAATTACAAATTTACCAAAACAAGAAGCAAAAAGCTAATAAATACACTGCCATTCTACCTTATATACTAATGGTGCAAAATGATGCGCACCATAGTGCATGGTGTGGCACAACACTTTACATTATCTGCATGATTTGCATGGCGCGGCGCAGTGCGCTCTGGGCATCATTTGCATGGTGCGGCGCAACGCACCAAAATAACATGCACTATTTGCGTAATGTATGGCAATGAAACAAACTAAGTTGATTTCTAACATTTGATATTAAAAAAAAATCAAGGGAAATTTATTTGCTTATACAGCATTTCACATAGCCAAACTTTCTTCAAAAGATTGTTAGAATTGACAAGAATTCCTCATCGGCAAGTATTTAATAACTAATAATGCATTTCACATAGCCAAACTTTCTTCAAAAGATTGTTAGACTATATCAGTTATCATGCATAATAGTTTCAGACATGGATATTATATTTTTTTTCTTATGTCGAAAAACATTATGAACATTGATTGGGTCACAACTAAGATTTTCATTTGAATTTTACCCCAAATATATGATTAGTGGAAGCTATGAACATATATATCTTTAAGCAGTTTACTAAGTGTTAGAAGTAAGAATATCGATATTTGGAATTTGCATTTGCCTGCTTCAAAGTTTTAATATGATAGCACTATTTCCGAAATAACGTAAAAAACATTCTTCACGTCATTTACAGATATAAACAAAAAAAAAAAAAAAAAAAAAAAAATGGTCTGANCTACAAGCCACAAAAAACACCACTAACATCCACACACACCACCTACAAGCCACAAAAAACACCACTAACATCCACAGACACCACCAAGCTACTAACACCACCACCGCATTGACACAAAAAAAAAACCACTAGCATCCACACACACAAACACCACCATGGCACCAAAAAACCATCACCAACACCATCTCCACAAACGTCACCACCACCACCACTATGTAACCAAAAAATCACCACCACCATTTACACACATTTCCAACACCACGACCATGGCACCAAAAAACCATCACTAATATACCATCGCCAAGGGAAAACCACCAACGCAAACCAAACTGACATCCACACACACCACCACCACAATGACAAAAAAAAAAAAAAAACCACTAGCATCCACACACAACCACCACCATGGCACCAAAAAACCCTCACCAACACCACCGCCACAAACTTCACCATCACCCCCACCACTATGTCACCAAAAAATCACCACTAACATCCACACACATTTCCAACACCATGACCATGGCACCAAAAAACCACCACTAACATACCATCGCCAAGGGAAAACCACCAACGCAAACCAAACTGACAAGTATAATAGCAAAACCACATTGCAAGTATATCAGAATTGAACCAAAAACAAAATAGAGCAAAGAGCCCCAACTGACCGAACCACGCTGAGCAATAACAAATAAAATTTCTTTCCAAAGTCCAACAAATCACAAAATTCAAACCATAGACCCCATTGATCAGAAAATGCAAGGAAAGGGGAAATGCCAGAAATCACAAAGGGCCTCAATTNAGCTGAGCAATAACAAATAAAATTTCTTTCCAAAGTCCAACAAATCACAAAATCCAAACCATAGACCCCATTGATCAGAAAATGCAAGGAAAGGGGAAATGCCAGAAATCACAAAGGGCCTCAATTCGAACCCTTCAAACATAGAGCAAAGAGTAGTAGTCACACATGTAATGGAAAAATGACAAAAATCACAAAGAGGCTCGCATCAAACCCTTTTAACATAGTCCATAAAGCAAAGGCCACACGAACAATGTAAAAAATTCCAGAAATTGCAAATAGAGCAAAGCCAAAAATCACAAAGAGCAAGCCACATAGGGCAAACCTCAAACCATATTACCTATAAAATAATACCAATTGCATATGTTAGAGAATATCGTAGGAACATATGAGAGAGTGCAACCGGAACTAGGACCAGAGAAAAGGGAGAAAGNAAGTAGTAGTCACACATGTAATGGAAAAATGACGAAAATCACAAAGAGGCTCGCATCAAACCCTTTTAACATAGACCATAAAGCAAAGGCCACACGAACAATGTAAAAAATTCCAGAAATTGCAAATAGAGCAAAGCCAAAAATCACAAAGAGCAAGCCACATAGGACAAACCTCAAACCATATTACCTATAAAATAATAGCAATTGTATATGTTAGAGAATATCGTAGGAACATATGAGAGAGTGCAACCGGAACTAGGACCAGAGAAAAGGGAGAAAGGAAGGAGATGAGAGATAATAACACTAGAACTGACGACCAGAGATAAGGGGGAGTGGAGATGGCAGATAGGGCATTGGAGATACGTGAGAGAAGCACGACAACAAAAGGGCACGTGAGGCACAAGCAAAAACAAGGGGCCGCAAGGTAATTTGTCGCGGACAAAAAGTGGGCTGCGACCTGGATTTAGATGTGCTTATCCCAAAAAGCTGTCACACCGTTCTTTCCAAACGCTCATTTCTGCGTTCTCCAGCCTCGCCACAACTAAAAAAAGCTGCCCCAATGCACCTTTAATAAGCGTGCTATAGAACTGAGATGCCCAAGATGTTACAAAGCTTAGGACCATCATTTGTAAACTTTCTTGATGTATTGGACATATACCATCTATTTTGAGATTGTTATAGCAATTCCACACTCATTTTGCAATGCTAGTTTCCTAGGTTGTACAAATTCAACTCTTCCCCTAAAATTTTAGATAGTGAAGTGCTAGCTTTCTGTTCTTTTCACTTAATAGTTTAATTTACCTCCTTTTTTTAGTCCTAAATACTTTTCTCGGTCTCCTTACCATCTTCTTTTCTGACTGTTGGTCTCCCTCTTTTCTATCTCTAAGGCCCTCCACCAATTCTCACAATTCACTTCTCTATTTCTTTATTGCCTCTTTACTTATTCCCTTACATGGGCAAGAAAGGCAAGGGCTCTTAGGGAAAGTGGTTACTCCTATCGATGGTGGTCATCACGATTCATCTTTTACCTTGCAAAGGGTGGGTTGACGACCTGCTTTAGTCAAAAGAATGTGTTTTCTTAATCCTTATTGGAGAACCGCTAAATGCTATTCTTGAAAGAATTGTGACCTTAGATTTAAAGCATGAGTCACTCCATTCCATATTTGAAAATGGGTCGGATCCATCTGATTTTTTATGACGAAAACACATTTAATATGCTCTAACTTTAATAATTAATAATTAATATTTAATAATTAATAAATATGTTATCAAGCTAATTATAATTATATAAATTTGATGTTTATATGTAATGAAAATTAAATTAAAGATTGGTATTTCTTTAGTTTACTAAAATTCAAGTTAAATAACTAATTTATGATTAAAGAATGAATATTAAAATACTACTTAATAAATAATAGTTTAAAAAACACTTATTATTGACTAATTAGTTCAGTAAATAATTAATATTAATCAATTCAATTAGAAATAAATAATTTGTTTTATTTTAATTATATTAATAATATTTAATATTATATTCATATTTGAACTAACATACTTAGATCTTGCGATAATTTGTCAAATAACTTCACAGTATTTATCCGGATTTAACATTTTTTATACCAAACAGTTTTCAAGATTTACTAAATATGGATTTACAAAATTTACGAAATACTTTAGTTAAATCCTATTTCTAGCTAAACAGCCCCTTAAGCTTTGATATTAATTTTTACTTTTGTTTTGCTTTGATATTAAATTTTGATGCAAGACATCTCAGGGTCTAGGTTTACTAGTGTGGGTATAGGATGAGATACAGAAAATTGTGCTTAGCAGTCAGTCAACTTTAATTAAGGCAAATGGGTTGTCCCCTTCAATGAAACATAAAAATCCGTGTGTTTTAAACATGAATTTAAAGATCTTTTAAATAGAAATGATTGCAAGAATTTGAAATGTATAATAATCATATGTTCAGGATTTTCACTGCAATCAGAACATTTAGTTTGCTGCAGATTTGTCCATTATAGACATGTTTACAATAAAATGAACTATAAAAATAAAAATTAGCAATAGGAACAAGTAAGAACAAAACTTAGAATCACTTTGTGCTTGTCTTAAGGCTTTTTATTTGCGCTCTCGATTAATATAAGCATTTATTTCCATCACTACCTTATCGGGACTGGTAGTTTAGCTTATTATCAGGATCTTCATCTTACAAAAAAGAACCAGTTTGCATCAATTCTCTGTATTTGTTGAAATCCATCCAAACAACTCGAGCTATATACTTAGGCATAGTGTTTCTTTTTTGCTATATTCTTACTTTGCATCATATCTTTGCACTAATTTTCTCATCTCATTTTATGAGTTACTTGGTTCAACAATACATCATCTTTCATTGTCTTTACAAAGCTGTAAGTGAAATTCATATTTCCTCCAGATCCATTGCCACCCTCAACATCATTCTTAAACCAACTTCATTATTAGTGCTACTTATTCCCACACCCCACTTCTTCACACATTCTATCCAGCACATTCCAAACTTCCACCATACAAATTCCACAACCCCAACACATTCCAAACTTCCACCACACTAATCCCTAAACCGCTCTTTAGTCACACTCGATCATATCCATTTTGAGGACCATTTCCTTCCCTTCAATTGAATTTACCGTTCTTAGGCTATTTCTGGGGTCTTTCTGAGTCAAATTCTTCAATATTGTTCCCTTCTGAACTTTTTGATTAAGCAAACATTTATAAATATGCTTGCAAGCATATGACCAGATGTTTTCTCTTTTATTGTTGTAGCATTTTTTTCAAGCCAAGGGTGAGTTAAGGTTTGCTTAGCGTAAAAACCTCCCTCGCTTATTGAAAATTTCCTTACGTTAGCTAGATCTATTTAGTAACCACTGGTAGATCTCCCACCTCATGGTGGAGGCCTTCTAGGCAATACATTTTATGGAACCTATATGCTAATAAAAAGGGAGGATGAAACGTATGTGTGACAGTAGGGCCTCTAATACAACAACAACAATAAGCCTTTACACACTAAGTGGGGTCGACTAAATGAATCTTTTTTCTCCATTGTGTCCTATTGAGTGCCATATTTTCATTTAATTCTAATAGATCAAAATTATTTTTTAAACAATATGCCCAATTCATTTTAGATCTACCTCAGCCTTTCTTGAATTTGAAACATCTACTCTCTTGACTGGACTCTCTAATCTTGTCTGCAATTGAAACTACAACCCTTTCACGAATAGATTCCTTTTCGTATTGTCTTTAAGTGTCAAGCCCCACCTAAGCATTCTCATCTCATCAAAACTTTGTTTTATACTTCACTTTGAAAAACCAACATTTTGCACTATAAAGCATTGCAAATCTCACCATCATCTTATAAAATTTTTCTTTTAAGTCTAAGCGGTACCTTTCTATCACACAGTAGGCCTGACGCCTCCACTTCAACCAACCAACCAACTAAAATTCTACTAATAACATCCCCATCTATATGACCGTCATTTTGAACAATAACACCTTTTAATGATTTGATCACCCATATTTACAACTCTGTCACTAGAGCTTCTACTACTAAAGTTATATTCTATGTATTCAGTTTTGGATCTACTTAAACGAAGGTTTTTAGGCTCCAACGTAGAACTCTATAATTCAATTATTTTTCTTGAGTCTTTCTTTGGTCATCATCAACAAAAAACAAACACCAAGGTACATCCTCCTATATATGTCCAGTAAGAGCTTCCACAACTAAAGCGGAAAGATATGGGCTTAGCCGATCCCTGATGTAATCCAACTAAAATAGGAAAATACTTGGTCAATCCTCCTTCTGTTCAAAGACAAGTAACAACTCTAGTATACATATTTTTAATGACTTGAATATAAGTCATTTCAAAACCCTTTTTTTTTCTAGAACTTCTCTTAGAATTTTATCATAAGATTTTTCTAAATCAATAAAAATCATTTGTAGATCCACCTTACTCTCTCTGTACTTCTCCGTTAGATCTCTCAATAAATGTATATTTTCCCTAGTAGACTTGCCTGACATAAATCCAAACTGATGAGAAATCTTTGTATCACATCTTAACCTATGTTCAATTACCCTCTCCCATAATTTTAAAGTATGACACATTAACTTAATTCTTCTATAATTTGCACACTCTTTTACATCTCTTTTCTTATTAAAAATGGGGACCAAAATACTCTTCCTCCACTCCTCGAGCATCCTTTTAGTTTTTAAAATAATATTAAAGAGTTTCTTAAGTCAAGAAACTCCCAAATCTCTTAGATATTTCCACACTTCAATAGGGATATCATTAGGCCTTATTAATTTTCCACCCTTGGTTTTATTTTATGGCTTCCTCAACTTTCTTTTTACTAATGCGACAGTAAAAATAAAACATTTTATTATTATTAACGAATTTAATATCACTGAGGCCAACTAGATTTTTCAGAAACTTCATTAAACAATTTATCAACATAACTCACCCAATTATGTTGAATATCTCTAAGAAAAAAACCTTTTGATTTTCATCTTTAAGATACTTGAATTAAATTTTTATTTTTCTTTTCTCTTTATTTGACTAGTATATACATATATTTTTCACTCTCTTTAGTTTCTAATTTATTATAAATATCACTGTAATTAAAATTCATAATGTTATAAATTATTGTCTTAAACTCTCTATTGGCCACATTATATTTTTCTCAGTTTTCTGAGCTTTTATATTTAAACCAATTTTTATAACCCTGTCTTATATTTTATCTTTTTTACACATTAGTATTTCACCTCTAATTATTTTTATTTATAAAATTTTTACCNGATTTATTATAAATATCACTGTAATTAAAATTCATAACGTTATAAATTATTGTCTTAAACTCTCTATTGGCCACATTATATTTTTCTCAGTTCTCTGAGCTTTTATATTTAAACCCATTTTTATAACACTATGTCTTATATTTTATCTTTTTTACACATTAGTATTTCACCTCTAATTATTTTTATTTATAAAATTTTTACCTTTTCATTCTCCAAGTATATCTTTTATCGCTTGTTCAATAGTGCTTGTTACTTTATCCTAGTAGAATTAGATTCTTCATAAACATTCCATATGTTGAAATCTTGAAGTTTACTCATAAAGATAATTTTATTTGTATCTTTTAGGTTCCCCCATCTAATTCTATGATAATGTGTCATTGTATTCTTTATCTTACAACTCTTAATCTTAAAATTTAGAACTAATAATCTATATTAAGTACTTAAATNCGTAGAATTAGATTCTTCATAAACATTCCATATGTTGAAATCTTGAAGTTTACTCATAAAAATAATTTTATTTGTATCTTTTAGGTTCCCCCATCTAATTCTATGATAATGTTTCATTGTATTCTTTATCTTACAACTCTTAATCTTAAAATTTAGAACTAATAATCTATATTAAGTACTTAAATTTTCATTTGGAATGACCTTATAGTCTTGATATTCTCGACGATCTCTTTTCCCCTTAAGTTAATAATCACTTTGTGTTTTATTAGATCCATTCTTATAAGTAATAATATGTTCATCTGTTTTTTTAAATAAAGTATCAACAATAACAAAATCATAAGCTAAAACAAAATCTAATATTATTATACTTTTTTCATTAATCACTCCAAAATCGTATTCACCATGCATATTCCTAAAATCTTCTACCACTCTAGCAATATATTCATTTAAATCTCCTCCAATAACAATTCTTACTTTAAGAGCTATCATTTGTATTTATTTTTCAAGGTCATTNCCACCATGCATATTCCTAAAATCTTCTACCACTCTAGCAATATGTTCATTTAAATCTCCTCCAATAACAATTCTTACTTTAAGAGCTATCATTTGTATTTATTTTTCAAGGTCATTCTAAAATTTTTCTATTGAATCTTTATCTAAACTTATTGGAGGAGCATTAATCAACAATAATCTTTAGGGTTATAATTTCATCTTCAATTCTTTTAATTTTTACAACATTATTTTTTAATTTCGTATCTATAATTACATTTACACCATTTCTAGTGCGACTCCAACCTGAATAGCAAAGTTTAAAACCTAAGCTATCAACCTCCTTAGCCTTTTCTCCAACCCATTTAGTTTTTTTNATTAATTTTTACAACATTATCTTTCAATTTCGTATCTATAATTACATTTACACCATTTCTAGTGCGACTCCTACCTGAATAGCAAAGTTTAAAACCTAAGCTATCAACCTCCTTAGCCTTTTCTCCAACCCATTTAGTTTTTTTAATGCATTAAATATTTATCTTTCTGAATCATAATATCTACTAATTGTATTATTTTACCTGTGAGGGTACCTATTTTCCAAGATCTTATCCTAATATTAGTTTCATGGACTAACTTATTTTCCAACATTCATCCATAATGTGAGAATCGTTGCTTATTTGATAGAAGGGCCTTTAATAGTTTAATATAAACGCAGGGATCCAAATTTACCTTTATTTTCTCTATTGCTCAAGGCAACTTTCATTTGTTTAGCAGCTTCTAAAAGATAGGGCACTCACTAACTTTCATTCCTATTTTGTATGGACACAAAACTTTGACAGACATTATCTGCTCCCTTATCACCATCAATATGAGCAGATTAGGGAATGTTTTTATATTGCTCTAAATTCAAGTTCCTTGTGTTGGATGGATTGGCCTTTTATTTCAAGATGGCGTGAACAGTTGTTTTGTGACAAGTTTTCAGAGAGAGAGAGAGAGAGAGAGAGAGAGAATATACTTATTTTACTGCCTTGACACCTTTGAGAACTTAATGGGTTTTTTCTCTTTAACTACCTCGGGATTTTTCTAAGTGTATTTCACCTCTCTCAGCCTCCGGTGGATGAGATGGACCTTTTTTTCAGGCATCATCTTCTCTTTCTAAATCAACTGTTTTCCCCTAATTAAGGAAACAAGCAAGTTAACCAAATTTATCACCGTTTGCTTCTCCCTCAGCTAATTCCTTGGACATGGACTTTTAAGCATATTATTATGTTGTGCTTCGTTGGCCATAACCAGCCTGGTCTCTGGCTTTGTGTGCACGGGCAAGGTGATGAAGAGAGAATGCCTTTGGATTAAGGTAATGAGGAGAAAACTCGCATGTAGATCCATTTATCTGTTTCTTGATCCCTTGTAAATAATAGGTTTGACTTTATCATGGGCATAACTACTTTCTTTTTGCTGACGACTGGGTGGTTTTATTGAGATCTATGAGAATGCTTTGTTTATTTTTTTGGATAGTTTTAGTATTAGTAAATCTAGTGTTAGATTTATAACAATGAGTGATCAAATCATTAAAAGATGTGAACGGTTTAGGTACCTCGGATCTATTGTTCAAAGTGATGGTGATATAGATGGGGATGTTATTAGTAGAATTCAAGTTAGATGTTTGAAGTGGAGGAATGCATCGGCCTCTTGAGTGATAGAAAAGTACCGTTTAGATTTAAAGGAAAATTTTATAAGATGGTGGTCAGACCTGCATTGCTTTATGGCACATAATGTTGGCCTTTAAAAGAGAAGCATAAAACCAAATTAAGTGTTGCTGAGATGAGAATGCTTAGGTGGATGAATGGCTTAAGAGACAAAATGTGAAATGAACATAACCATGAAATGGTCGGTGTAGCTCCAGTTGCATATAAGATTAGAAAGAGTCATCTTAAATGATTTGGTCGCATTAAACATCGACCACCTGATGATCTAGTTAGGAGGGTAGATTTTAGATCCGACTTTTGTTAAAAAAGGTAGATGTAGGCCCAAACTGACTTGGGCATTATAATAATGATCTTAATTTATTAAAACTAAATGAAAATATGACACTCAATAGGACACAATGGAGAAGGATTCATGTAGCTGATCCCACTTAGTGGGATAAAGGCTTGTTGTTGTTGTTGTTGTTGGTCAATTTTACACATCATTATCATGAAGGGCACAACCTTCTTCTTTGAAACCTTGGTTAAAGTTTACTAGTTCAAGCAGTGCACTGTTCTCTATGCTCTGGCATGCTTGTTTTGTTGAGATTGGGAGTGTGGACCTTTGAATAACAATTCCAAAAAATATGCATACATTTACTTCAGGTGCCCTTTGAATACTTATCTTTTCTTCGTCAGCCAACATTTGTAGCTTTACACTTTTCGCACCTGCTCTTTTTCATGCAGCAGAACTCCAGTATAGCTTCCTCCACGATATTGATATGTATCTGATTTCGTTTACTTTTGCTGATGCCCATTGTTTCATTTGAAGAAAGAGGAACCAGACAGGTCTTATGGGTGAGACTGTGCTCAGCCTGGCTCCTTGCCAAGGACTGGCAGTGGAATTCATTGGAAGTGCCTTCTATGGAGCACTTAAATGGATGGGGTATTTACATACGTACCACACAATTCTTATGTATTTTAATATCTCACACCTAAAGTTTCATATTTGCATACATATTACTCCAAGATTTAAGGGGATGGGGCATTTACATACATACCCACAATTTTTATATATTTAAATACATAGCAACTAAACTTTATTTTTTTTACTTTCATAATACTCTAATGTTTAATGCCAAATAAAAAATACAACTAATATTAACTCATTTTAATGTGTAGGTTCTTGAAATCGAAGTGTTATAGATGTAAATATCAAACTCTAGGTGTTAGATATGTAAATTCAAAAGAATTATGTGGTATGTAGGTAAATTTCTCTAAATGGATTTGATGTCATCTTTTTCTGTGCCTCTTCTAGTGATAGTTATTTAGTATGAAATTCTCTAGCTTCGCAATTGCGGGTGGTTGTGTAAGCAAGCTTGGGCTGGCTTGTCGGGATGATATAGGTTTATGTGCAAGTTGTTCCGGCCAACTTGTGAGGGACTTCATTGTTTATCCTTCAGACTTTGTTGTGTGCCATTCTATCCTTCACTCTACCGCATTTTTCGGACCGGCATATTGCCGTAATAGCTTATCGTCTTCTTTTAATAAGTTTATTTGTTGATCCAGGCTAAGTTTCCCTTGAAATTTTTATATTTGAACTGCTCTGCGAACTTTGATATTATAGCATGCGCAAATGCAACCTTTGGAAAGGACCAGACAGTATTATTGAGTTGTTTTTCAGTCTGACCACTAGATAACTACTGGTTTACAATTATTATAAGTTGCAATTTTGTCAAGGGGCGATTGGTGGCTTGATGGGTTTGATACTGAGTATAAGTTTTTATTTCTTCTGATTTCAAGCATTGAGGGTATGGAGGAACTTGAAAATTCTATCTATTGCCAACATGTTTAGTTTTTCTATGTTTCTACCTTTAAATAGAATAACAAGATTATTGATTTTGATCTACAACTTAACAACTAATGATCTAATCGGCAATTTTTATTAAATCATTGAGCTAACTTTATTTATAAATTAAACAGCTTATAATACCTCCCACTGAAGTACTACTTTCACGTCATGTTTTTGAAATCAAATTATTAAAATGGTTTTTGAGCCTCCTTAGCTTTTTGGTTGAAAGCTGTGCTTACAACCACAAAATAGAATTGTGTTCAAGACTTTTGCATATGTGGTGTGTGTGCGCTTACAATTAATTTCACTCAAATGTCCACAGATTAAAAAAAAAAAATGAAAATAAGTTTTAGATGATTTCTTATATGCTTAAAGAAATTTATTTGATTTGAGAATTACACTATGGAATTGATGAATCCCCCATCTCACTATGTTAACCATTCGTCAAATTTCTATTTTGTATGATTTACGCATGATCAAATCATCCTAACATTTCATTATATTTGATATCATCCTAATTTGTACCTCAAAATTTAAGGTCCATTGCAACAATACTTTTCTTTTGTTTGCACTTGTCCTGAAAGTCTTCAATCTATTCCAGGAAATTGAGGAAGTCGATACGGATGAACAGTATCACCCAAAGTCTCTGATAGAAATCGTTAACATAACACTGAAGCAAGAACCCTGAATATTAACTGCATAAAGAGTTACCATCCACCTCTTCAGGGCTTTGTCCTGTTCCTTATAGGCCTATTGCAGCAGCAGCTGCTGAACTTGGTCTGTTACATTTGTTTCAGAAGTGTGAGATCTCTTGATTTGACCACACATTCTAAATTTCTCTCATCTGTAACCTTTGTGCTGCTACCATGTATAGGAGTACGTATCACTTGATTGAACGCTTTGTGGTTGACATCAATTTGCCTGGAATTATGATTTTTTCTAGTTTTCTTGCCTCTGTATAAATTGTTTTGTAAGAAGTGTAAGCTTAGAACAGACGAGATTTTGCTTTTGTTTAGCGTTGTGAAGCTAGAGTTGCAATTCATAGTGAAGTTAGACATACGGTTGTCACTACATTTTGTTTTAGAAATTTGGATGCAATTTTTGAACACCAGCGACACTAATGTAGGGCTTGTTTGGGATTTATTTTGTTTTTCGTTCTTTTTTAAGCATGTTTTTTTTATTGTGTTCTTTACCTATTTTTATTTTTTCTTAAAAGATAAATTAACCTGTTTGCAAGCTCATTTAAAATAACGTTTCAGAGTGTTTTTAATAATAATCATATTTTCATTGGATATGTTAAATGGCTATAAATAAAATAAAATGAAAAATAAAAGCTATCCCAAAGTCCCTTAATTTTTGGGTTCAATTTTGTTCAAGCAATTTACATCTATACGCTAATTAAGTTGACTACAAGAATCAGATGCATGACTAGCTGAAAAGTGAACCGGATTTACCAATCTGCTTATCTTGTTGTAGGAACGAACATGTTTTATCATTGTTGAATGAAGTCAATTTCATGAGTGAATATGCTGTTGTTGATTTCTGGCAATTTGAAAATTTAATGGCTTGTTACTAGTTTTATTAAACGAAATTAAATGGCAAACAGAAGGTTGTAAAAATGGCATCCGTCAGTCTAATCAATTCGATAATGAATTGGATTATGATTTGTTTGATACACAGGGAAAGTTTTTTCACTCTAGACTAATCAGCTGTGAAGGCATGCAATTGAAATAAAAATGGGAAGTAAAAGAGTTTAGGTGTGAAATGCTATGGTAGTATAGAAAGTGAAAGACAATATATATATATATATATATATATATATAATAAAAAATA
>JXCR01146199.1:16061-48539 GCA_002079205.1 Phalaenopsis hybrid cultivar
TTTACGGTGCTGATTCCTAGTCTTTGTGAAGCAGGGGAGCTTGATTTGGCCCTTAGGTTGAGTAAGGAGAGCCTGAGCCGCAGGTGTTCTCCAGGTTCAGAGATTTTGCAGGGATTGGTGGACGGGCTGGCTAAGAATTCCAAGCTTGGGGAGGCTAAGAAGCTTGTGGAGATCTCTCGAGCAAATGGTTACTCGGGGAAGAGCATCAGGTTGCCTTTATCTTGTTTAGCTGTGTAAATAAATATGTCATTTCTTGTATTATAATCCGTAAATCAAAAATGTTAGAATATAAAATCAATCTGATTCAAATTTTGGTTTATGATTTATCAAGTTTTAGTCTTTTGCTTATGGAACTGTTTGATTACAATTTTCCAATGAAAGACCTTAAGTTTGATTAAATGAAAGTCCTTAAGGGGCTGTTTGGTAGCCGGTTTTAAGGAGTATTTACACTGGATATTGTGGGATATTTTGGAAATGAGAAAAACGACTAAGCTGGTAGAATAAAAATATTTTGGCCCTCTTCTAAATGAGATGTTGAACACCTCATTAGACATTATGTTAATTACAAATTTACCAAAACAAGAAGCAAAAAGCTAATAAATACACTGCCATTCTACCTTATATACTAATGGTGCAAAATGATGTGCACCATAGTGCATGGTGTGGCACAACACTTTACATTATCTGCATGATTTGCATGGCGCGGCGCAGTGCGCTCTGGGCATCATTTGCATGGTGCGGCGCAACGCACCAAAATAACATGCACTATTTGCGTAATGTATGGCAATGAAACAAACTAAGTTGATTTCTAACATTTGATATTAAAAAAAAATCAAGGGAAATTTATTTACTTACACAGCATTTCATATAGCCAAACTTTCTTCAAAAGATTGTTAGAATTGACAAGCATTCCTCATCGGCATTATTTAATAACTAATAATGCATTTCACATAGCCAAACTTTCTTCAAAAGATTGTTAGACTATATCAGTTATCATGCATAATAGTTTCAGACATGGATATTATATTTCTTTTCTTATGTCGAAAAACATTATGAACATTGATTGGGTCACAACTTAGATTTTCATTTGAATTTTACCCCAAATATATGATTAGTGGAAGCTGTGAACATATATCTTTAGGCAGGTTACTAAGTGTTAGAAGTAAGAATATCGATATTTGGAATTTGCATTTACCTGCTTCTAAGTTTTAATATGATAGCACTATTTCCGAAATAACTTAAAAAACATTCTTCACGTTATTTACAGATATAAACAAAAAAAAATCAAATGGTCTGATAGATATTTCTTGTCATTTATTTTTTTACATTCACCTTTGCATTAAATTTTTATTATTTGCATGAATAAGTATAGTTACAAATGTAATTAATTGATTACGAACATACGAATGCTATAAATTTTAAGCACTCTTTTAAAGGAATCTAACAAAGGTGGTCATATTTTAATTTGGATTTGCTCCGAGCATTCTCTCACCAAATATAGTAAGCAGCTGCATGCTTGGGTTTGTGGTTTGTTTAAAATTCTTAAAAAACTTGAATCAAATGCTTATACCTTTAAAATGCCTTCCGACTAAGATCAAGAATATATTACGANATTCTTAAAAAACTTGAATCAAATGCTTATACCTTTAAAATGCTTTCTGACTAAGATCAAGAATATATTACGGTAGCTGGAATCTTAAGCCTTAAGATTGGAGACAAAAGTTGAAATTTGCAGGCTCTTCGTACCCCACAACTTTTGGATGTTGATAGCATCATTTTATAAGAACTCTCCCCATAAATAGGCACATCACCTCCATTTTTGATCATATGGAAAGATCAATCTCCTTTTGAATGCTAAAAATATATTATCATCATTAACATTACATCAGGTCTATATGATCTTAATAATGAGGGAACAACTTAATTGATATCCCCTTGGGTAGGGTTGATAACAATCTGATTTCGAGTCAAGCTAGAGTCAGCTTGAAACCGGTTCAAATGGATTGAGTGCCGCTTGAAATCGGCTCACGACTCATTGTATGTTTTTTGAGGTAGTTCGACTTGAAATTGAATTGAGTTCAGTGTGGCTCAAAATAGAAACGAACTGGCTCAAATTAAGTTATTTGCATCAGTTTCAGATCGAAGTCTGCTTGATTTGCCTCAAAATTAGAACGAGTTAGGATCTGTTCCAAATCGAAACTTGTAGCTCATTACATTTGATTTTATTTAGCATTATATAAATTTTTTATAAATGAAAAATACTTATAGCCGATCTCAAGCCAGCTTGAGCCGATCCATATATAGATTAAAATCGGGCAAAAAAAAAAAATCAATTAAAATTCGAATCGATTTTTGAGCGAGTAACGATCTTCGAGTNCTGATTTCGAGTCAAGCTAGAGTCAGCTTGAAATCGGTCGAATGGATTGAGTGCCGCTTGAAATCGGCTCACGACTCATTGTATATTTTTTGAGGTAGTTCGACTTGAAATTGAATTGAGTTCAATGTGGCTCAAAATAGAAACGAGCTGGCTCAAATTAAGTTATTTGCATCAGTTTCAGCTCGAAGTCTGCTTGATTTTCTTCAAAATCAGAACGAGTTAGGATCCGTTCCAAATCGAAACTTGTAGCTCATTACATTTGATTTTATTTAGCATTATATAAAATTTTTATAAATGAAAAATATCTATAGCTGATCTCAAGCCAGCTTGAGCCGATCCATATATGGATTAAAATCGGGCAAAAAGGAAAAAAAAAATCAATTCAAAATTCGAATCGATTTTTGAGCTATTATCGGTCTTCGAGTTAAATTAACAGCCCTAGTCTTGGGATGATGGCGAGGTTATATAGTTAGTAAAAAAAGATATTTAGGATTTGCATATATTTTAAGCTAGAAATTTAGACTTTTGAAGGATATATTTTTTTTTCTTAAAAATGACGAAGAACTCTAGATCAAAGGCTTGTGATGTTAGAAAATTAATGGTGATGATTTTTTGAATTTTGGGTTGTCTGAGNGGTTTTTTTTTTCTAAAAAATGATGAGGAACTCTAGATCAAAGGCTTGTGATGTTAGAAAATTAATGGTGATGATTTTTTGAATTTTGGGTTGTCTGAGGAGTTATGAACTTTTTAATTTGATTGCTCACAGTAAAATCTTGTCTCATTTCTAACGAGGAGTTAGAACTTTGGGAAACATTAGAAGTTGTGAGAGAATTTATAAGACAATTATATGAATGTTGGAGGTGGCTTGGATGTTTTGGGAGAGATTAGAATTTAGAATTTTGCCGAGCCCTACATATTGGAGTGGAGAATTATGTTGGGAATGGGTAAGTGTAAGAGTTGGAAAACTAATTACCAACTCATCAAAACTGTAGGAGTAGTAACCAAGCTTCATAAAAAGTTGAGCAATGACCAAACTTTTTCCATATGAAATTTGTATATACAAAATATAATTTTCATTCAATGAAATCAAAAGTATAAAGCAAGATTTTATTTATTGGCCTTTTCCAAGTCTAAACAAATCTGAAAGGACTTCAGAGCCAAGAAAATATTATTATATGGATTTGTGACTTGTTCTAATTTAATGGAAAATAAAATAAAAGAGTATTATCAAATTTAAAGCTTTCAAAGCAGCAAAATTTAGTCAAGTTAAATAAGATAGGTAGAATGGTCTCAAAATTAAACAATGTTTAAAAATCTTCATCTTCTTGATTGGTGTTGTTTACTTACTAAGCAAGGAACCTTAGTTCTCTAACTATTTTGGAGGGAGGGGTTAGGTGTGGTTAATAAACCTGCTTAGAGAATTAGCCTAAATCTTGATGCAGTGCCTTGGTTGTGACATTGTCGTTGGCCTTTTTGTTGGTGTTGAATCATGTTACATAATTTTGGTAATGCATGTGTTGAGCATTTATTTGAATTATATACTGATTTTTAAATGAGTATTTCTTTGCATGATGTAAGTTAATTGACCATTATATATGCTCGCTAATTTATTTCTATTTATGCTGACTTTTAATTTATTATTATTATACAAAGACCACCTTTTTTGATCGATTTCTAGTATTACATGTATGTTGTGCTCAAAATTTTATAGCACAAGAACACTTCAACATACAAATTATGAATTTTTTGGATGACAAAGCTATCTTACATAACTCAAAATTCTCTTTATAAGAGCGAATAACAAACTGCTAAAAAATTGATAGAAATCATAATGTAACAGATTAAATTAAGTCTGAAAAGTAAATGAAATGATACTGACTTCCCAAATATATCTCAAATATCCATTAAAAAATAAATTTTAAAATTTTGTCTACATTTATTCCCCTTCCAGATGCAAAACATCACTTTGTAAATGTCATGCTCCTTTAAATACTGATCATTAATTAGTTGATACTTTTGACGAATTAGAGGATATGAACTTGCACGCAAACAAGTCTTAAACATTTTTAATATAATTAGCGTGGAGGCTCTGGTGAATAGTTCTTGTTAAGTAGAATATATTTAGCATGGTGAAAATATACTATAAAATCATATATTGCAAATAACGTATGCAGATAAATTGTGAGTGTAGCAATAAAATATGTTGCATTAATCAATAGTTTAGAAATTCCGGCAAGCTTTTGAGAGGATGGACTGCTATTAAATCCAAGGCAAGAAAAAGACGGAAAATCTAAAATTTATACTTATGTTATTCCTTGAAGGTTTTACTGTACAGTTTACAAATCACATATAAATGTGACCCAGAGTAATCCAACGAGTGTGGTATTTGTAGAATGAATTATAGTGCATTGGATTCAGTCTGATAGTATATGTTTTAGACTCCACCTTTCATCACAGAAATTCTAAGGAATTGTTCTGTGATTTGCGATGTAATTCAATGTGCCCAATAAGGTTCTTTTTAATCATGAAGTCATGAACCAATAATAAAAATCAATCTTTGATTGATCAATTATGAATAGGACATGAAATACACAATTCCTTGAGAACTAGCATCTTCTGCTGTAATTATGAGCTGTTCTATTATGAAGTTATGGATAGAAGTAGATTGAATATCTACTTCATAATAAATCACTGGTTTAGATAACCTTCCAGAGACTTAATAGGTACATAATTTGATTTTCATCGTTTGTTCGTATTTGAGTTACCATGTTTTTAAGTTGTCTCTCAACTCAGCCACGATTGCATTTAACCATCTCAGAATATTGTTCTCAGCAGGGTTTACATTAAAATATGTGAAGACATTCATATGATTTTTGATTATTTTAATGAAGCTTCCCACTTATATTTTGTAAGAAAGTTGCTAAAATAAGAAGCCTAAACGACTCAACCAAACTTTGACACAATAATTTTTGCTCTGATACTATTTAGGTGCTGGATGCTCATTAACAAATGCAAAATACATCTGATGTTGTTGCTGTGAGAAGATGCATAAAACGTTGGAAGTGTAGAAATTGAAAGTGAAATAGAAGTAGATAAGAAAGCTTCATGCTTGAATAAGTAAATAGTCTTTGCTAGAAGATCGTTAAGTCTCACACTCGATCAAGAACCAAAATGCTGGAGTAGATGACATGGGGTCCTCACAATCAAATTAATAATTTTAGAATTATTTTACATAACCTTAAAATTTATAAAGAAATACAACAAATAACAACCTTTTATTATTATTTTAACTGGCCACTATGAATTTAATGATATGGATTAAAACACCTGTAGCAAAATATTGAAATGATAATGAATCCAAAGACATAAAAAACTCAAACACCAATGATAAAATAAAATATAGTAATTTTTATGTGCATCTGTACTTCATTTCATGCACAATCATTATATCACAGTAGTAGTTTCTGAATCTAATCTTTCAAATTTGATTATCTTTGCTCGGAAAGTGACAACGCGAGCTTGTTGATGAATGGTTTTGCAATAGGGCTTCCAGGTGTAATAATCGAATATTACAACCCTTATGCAAATAAAATGCGGAAATAAAGAAATTCACACAACAATAATAACACAATGCAGAAACGAAAAAATTCACAAAACAACAATCAAATACAACAATTTACGAGGTTCGGCGTTGAATTGATTCACCTATATCCACGAGGAGGGAGATTTCACTAACACCGGATCGAGAGAAAGAAAAAAGGCTTGGGGTTGCAAATTCTGCACTTCTCACATATCTCTGTCATGAACCCTAATTCCTTTTTATAGTTGAGGATTAGGGTATATAAGTAATTAAAACCAAAAAACCATATTACACCTATGTTGACCTCAATTTTAGTGAGATCTTTCTTTCCTCTTAGTACTTAGGATATAGTCATAAAACTTTTCTTTTGACTATCCTAGAAGACTAGGGATTTAACCCATCTACATTGAAACTCAAACCACCTCCTTGCTTTCTTTGAAACCCTACATGGATGGTCATGAACCTCCAGCACTTGGAAGGTTGAGACCAACAAGTGAGAATTCAAAGATGAGTCCCCATAGGACTGTTGAACTTAGGGCAACCCTGGGTTGCTAGGGTTTGGTCTCTCACACACTCAAGAACATCACAATTCTCCACTTGTTCTAAAACCCTAAAATTACACCCATTGAACCAATTTCCCTTTACTTTTTTGGGAACCCATGTGGGTGGTCTAAAAACTCTTAGCCCTTTGGCTAGGGTAGCTAAGACCAACACATGGACGATCCAAAATGGGCTTCCCCTTGGTTCCATGGCTCAAATAAGGTAATCATCATGATTGGCATATCCAATGGCCTTCAATTCCACCTAAACACCAAAATTTGGACTTCTAGCCCCTAACTTCCCCAAAATTACCAAATTGCCCTATAACTCTAAATTTCCATAAGTGGCCCAGATCCTCAAATTCTCTTCAAAAATCATGTCAAACTACTCCAAATCAATCGAATTGACCAAAATACCCCATTTTCCCCAAAAATCTCAAAATACCCCCCAACTTTGCCAAAATTACCAAAATACCCCTCATACCAAAAATTGAAAAAAACCCTAATTCCACCCAACTTCATCCCAAAGATCATTTAAAACTTCTCCACATTTCCCAATTGCCCAAAATTTGTCGAATTTGACCAAATTGACCAATTTTGACCAAAATCCCAATTTTACCCCTAATTTTTCAAATTCCCCAAATCAATCCCACTTTCCACCAAATTCATTTCAATTTCACCTAATTTCAAACCCAAATTGTACATAAACTTATCCAACCCCAATCTACATAAATTTGGAGCCTAATTGAACCAACAACAAAACCCTAATTTTAATTTTAAGCTAAAATCCTCAATTTGACCATACCCCTAAGTTTTATCAAATTGAATCCCATAACCAACCCAATTCTCTCAATTTTGAATACTAAACTCTTCATAACAACCCCCTAGACTAATTTGAACCCTCAATTGGTCTATACCCAAACTCAAACCTAGCCTAAATCTAACCCAAATCAAATCCACCAAAATTAGCCCTAAGCCAAAATTCCCTCAATATGAGCCCTTCAATCAATTCAATTCCCCCAATTTCACTTCGTAAATTCTTCATGACGTCCCCTTAGACCATTTGGACTTTTCAATTAATTTTTAAACTAAGCCCAAGTCAAGCCCAAGTTCAATTTATAGCCCAAACCCTAATTTCAAGCCTAAGCTCTAAATTAACTTAAACATTTTGATTTAACCAAGCATAATTACCTCTGCCATTCCTAAGACCCCTTGGATACTAATCAAATCATCCATGAACCGAATCTTCAGCCATGGACCAAGGATCCCCCAAATCATGGAACCTTCCACCCTAATTTGGCTAAGCTCTCTATCCCATGCCATCAACCATCAAACCTCAAAGCTAATCACCATTAAACCTTTACTAACCTTCCCTGAACCACCTAGCCACCTTCCATGGCCTGGCCGACCGGCCTAGTTATCGAAAAACCTAAAACTGAGAGTGATATCCTTGGTTTAAACCCAAATTTCTACTCATCCAATGTGGCTCACTCCCTTTGGTGGATTGTGTCACTCAGCCCTCCAACTAAGCATCCTTCAGCCCCCTAGCTTGGCCAATTAAGCCCTTATTCCTTGGCTATTTAAACACCACCTCTCATGGCCAAAGGAAGATGGCTACCAATTCCTTAAGGAGACCCCTCCAAATTGCTCTCACAGCTTCCCTAGACCTTCTTAAGCGCATCCCAATCAAATTCCAGCCATCTCCCCCCTAATTTCAAGCTTGAAATCCAAGGATTTTTCTATCACTTCACCAAAATCCACTAAACTTCAAATTGATTGTTCCGAAAGCTTCCTCAAACCAAACGAGGAAGTTCCCTATTGCAGCCCCCTCACTTTGAGCACTCTAACCCATTCCTAGACCAAACCAGAGTCACCCCTTGATCAAACTCTTGCCTAGGCTCAGCTGCAGCTCAAATTGATGCTTTGAAGAGCTTCGTGAGGTCACAACGAATGTCTACAACCAACCCAATCGAGGTCTTATCTCTTGGGCCAATATATAGCTCATACCTTAAAATCGTGCTTGCTTTCATTGATCGTGAAGAGAAGTTTATTTTCATATGCATTTAACCGTATGAATGTGTTCGTCTCGGTTAGATGAAGCTATAGGATCAAACCCCACACAATTTAGTTGACAATCGAGCGAGATATTAGGTTTAGAAAATGTGTGTTTCTCGGTTTAGGTTAGATGAGGACGATGAACAAATGCCGTTCATTTGCACGTGTATCCATCGAACGACGGAGAAGGAGCCGGACGAGAAGATGAAGCATAAAGTGCGGACTGGCCAGGCGCTGACTCAGAAGGCGACGTCAAATGGAAGGCCGCCGCGTGGAGCTTCAACGAGTCTTATGTTGTGCTGGCGCTGAGTTGGATAAGTAGGAAAAGTGCTATTTAAATGATTTAAATAATTCATAAACATCAACAATTCATAAGTTGGTGTAGAAAAATCATAAAAATAAATAAAAAACACCGCTGTGCTCAGTGAACAGAGGAGATTCATGTGAACCAAAAATAAAAATTATTTCTTATATTTATTTTAAAATTAATTAAATACTCTAAACCTTCATTACGTCATAAATAATTAAATGTTAATCATCATAATATGAAATTTGGAGGGTCTGCTCTCTCTATGATTATGAGTGTTATCTGATTTTTCCAAAGTTAGAAAACACTCATAACATGGAAAACCCTAATTTCCAAACTTAAGTCACTCTTTTGCTTAAAAGTAATTCTTCAAATTAAAATAAAAGATGGAGAAGTTTGGACAAATAAAAATCAAAAGTCAGCTAGTTGGAATTTCAAGTGATGGTTGGAGCTTTTAAAGACTTTATGTACATAAATTATCCTTACTCAAGAGTCCTTACATGTTCGTAAAATATTGAACTATAAGGAGATTTTTAGATGGGGGCATTTGATAATAGTTTTTGCCTAAAATTGAATACACCATCAAATTGTCAAAGCAAAACTTGTTTGATCATGATAGCTTTTTTGGAAATCTCAGACCTTTTATGAACATATGTTTTAAGTAAAATTAGACTATTTAGATTTAACTTATCAAGACATATTTCAAATATAACCATAAGCCTTTAAGAAAAGGGATTTTACATATAGATACTCTTAAAAAATATTATTTACTTATAAAGGTTTCTAAAAATTAAATTTACGAAGATGTAGGCGGACGGCGTCTTAACTGATATCTTTCTTCGTAAATTTAATTTTTAGAAACCTTTATAAATAAATAATATTATTTAAGAGCCTTTATATTTAGAAGCCTTATAAAAAAATTAGCAAGTTTGAACCTTACATGACCTCGAAAAATTTACAATTATATTTGATTTAGACTGATTAAATTAGATATAGCCTTTTATAAGTAATGTTTAATTTATTTTTTTGAACTGAAATATTCAACTATAAATTTAATGCATATAAAATTTAAATATTTTCAGAATCAATTTTTAAGAACCTCAATACTCCTGTGTTTAAAATCTGAAAATCATGTCAAAATTTATACTTACCCGAAGATTTTCGTAATGGTGATGGAGGATTTCTCTTCCTGGCTAACCCATTTTTTATGAGCTCCTTCTCTTCCATCATAATAAGAGCGCTAAGCACTACTAAGTTTCGTAAAACCTCAATGTAAGTATACTAGAACGGTTCTCGGAGACTGATTCTAACAACACTGCATTGATCTTCTCTTCAAACGGTAAAAAAAGAAACTCATGTACGCAATGTTTTCATTTTTGTATATTTCCATACCTCAAATTTCAACAATTATATTTTATTGCATAACCCGTGTGCAATTTTATGGTTAATTTTGTTGGAGCCAACCGGAGTTATTTTTGGCTCATCCCGCCTCGAATACTTGGCACAGCTACAGTGCTGACGATTTGAGTTGTCTTATTTATGGTTTATTTATTCTATATTTTATGCAATCCTGTTTAGGTATGTTCGCCTCAGCAAATCTATATAATATATATATACATATTATATAGATATAGATATAGATATAGATATATATATATATATATAGAATATAGAATTTAGAATAAGTAAACCATAAATAAGACAATTCAACTCGTCAGCATTGTAGCTGTGCCAAGTATTCGAGGCGGAAAGAGCCAAAATTAACTCCTTACATATTTAGAAAGCCTTACATATTTACCACTTAATTTATGTGTATTTACATGGCTAACACCTAAACTTCAATTTTCACGTCTATGCTATGCATGAAAAGGTGTATTTAATATATTTTTTTGAAGTTAAGATATTGATATTTGTTATGTGAATGAAAGATTCAGATGGTATTATGGAAAAAGTGAAGTTTCGGTGTAGATAATATTTCAAAAAGAGATGAAATGCGTCTAAATTTTAATTTGGAAATTAAAATTTTGATGCATGTGGATTAGATTTTATGGGACCATTTATACTTTCATTTGGAAATATAAATATATTGATTGCAGTGGATTATATTTCAAAATGGATTGAAGCAATTGCTTTAGCTGAGTGTTTCAAAATTTTTAATTATAAATATTTTTACAAGATATGAAATGCTTAGAGTAATCATTCCCGATGGAGGATCTCATTTTAGAAATGTTACAATTGCAAGATTGGTCGAAAAATATAATATAATGCATAAAATTTCAACTGCTTATTATCCACAGACAAGTGGTTTAGTAGAAGTATCTAATCTTGAAATTAAGAGAATTTTTGGAGAAAAGTGTCAATCATAGTAAAATGGATTGGTCTGTTAGATTAGATACTGCATTATGGGCATATATGACAGCTTATAAGACACCTATAGGTATGTCCCCTTATAGATTAATTTTTGGGAACACTTGTCACTTGCCAGTAGAATTGGAGCATAAAACTTATTGCGCCATTAAGGAATTCAATTTCAATTTGAAAGATGGTGGTGAGAAAAGATTATTATAATTAAATGAGTTTGAAAAAATTAGGAATGAATCTTACGATAATGCAAGGATTTATAAGGAAAGAAAGTAAGAATGACATGATTGGAAGATAATAAAAAATGAATTTGAACATGGATAGAAAGTTTTATTATACAATACAAGATTGAAATTATTTCTTAGAAAACTAAAGTCTAGGTGGAAAGGGCCATTTAAAGTTGTAGAAGCCTATCCTTATGGAGCTGTTAATATTAAAGATTCTAAGACTGGAAAGATATTTAAAGTAAATGACACATATTGAAATTATATTTTAATGGTCATAGACTAGTTTTTAAAAAAACTATAATGTTGAGTCACTCAGAATGAAGATTGGAATGTCGAGCTGACGAGATTAAACCAAGATAATTATTATTGTTTATTTTGCTTTTTAAGTTTTTTTGTTCAAAATATTTTACATATATTTATATTTGTGTTTTCATAGAGTCCGTGTATTCAAGAAAATAATTTAAAAACATCTTTATTTACCTTATTTTATGGAAGAATTAATTTTTGATCGAAATCGAAAATGCAAATTTTTGGAACTGGCGCATGATGCGTTGAATTCCAGAGAGCTGGCGCATGATGCGCCAGAACCGGTACATGATGCACCGCTGTGAAGAAAATGACTTAAAACATTTCAAAAGGTAATTTTTGGCAGTTTTTTGAGGGTCCTGCTCCTTATAACTCCCAAAAAATGATTCCAAAGTCCATTTTAGGGAGGAAAATGAGGGGTGAGTGATTAGATTTCAATTCCAATGGCGTCCCACTCTAAAATTTTTGCTAGATTTGGGATTTTCAACTGGAGAAAGTTTGTCAGTTTCGATGCGCAGAAGTTGCATGATCGTGCTCTAGTGAAGAAAAGGCTAATCAAAGAAAAGAGGTTTGTGAATCGAGGATTCAATACACGAAATACTCGAGTTGAAGAGATTATTGCGCAGAGACGTTGGGAAGTGTTTTGTTTCACTACTATCGTTGTAGTCATCCCTGTGGTGAAAGAGTTTTATGCAAATCTACATGGAATCAACCAGGGGATCTAAGTGCGAGGCGAGTTTGTGAAACTCACTCCTTCAAGAATAAACGAGATGTTTATGATTGAAAATGTGCCTATCTGCCATTACACGAATTTTACCCCTACGAGAGATAATATGAATGAACTCTATCGATACATTACAGATGAAGATGGAAATTTAGAGGTCACAGATGATGGATATGTAAGTTTTTGTCATTGTTGTTAAATCTTGCTTCTAAGGCATCACACTTCTTTATTGCATCAAAATTACCACCTACTATGAAAATCAATAAGGTAACTAAAGAGAGTGCTATTTTAAATTACTGTATTCAAACCGTAAAACCTATTGATATTTGAACAATCATTATGAAATCGTTTTTGAGTTTGATTGTGAATGTATATGCAACCAGACTTGGACATCCATCCAATATTGTCCTACTATGCAGCCAATCGCAAGTACCTTACGAGAGTTGGGAAAAAGTGCTTCTTCCTTGGAAGCCGATGGATCCAGAAGTCTATTGCAACTGTATTGAAATGGGAGATGAAAAATATATGAATGTACTAATGGATCAGGAATCCCATAATTTATCACCTATTCAGCCTTCAGTTCTAATGCACCTTTGAAAAGGGTCAAGAAGATAAAAGAAGAGGTGCAGAATCTTATGCATGCAATTGTGAATATTTTTGAAATTTTAGATCATTTGGATTGGAGACTTAAAGAACATTTTGAGCATACTGGTCATATTGAGGATGACTTGGTACAAATGTTCAAGAAACATGCTTGGAATGGGGAGCATTAGAATGATGAGTTTCCTATCAACCCTTCTACAACTTGTATGTGCACTACCAATCTATGGAAGATATCCATGAGGATGCGAGTTAAGAAGATGTTTGAACTTAATCTATGCACGAAATTTTTTATTTAGTACTGTTTGCTTTAGTTGCTTGTTGTGTTGGATTGCATTTAATTTTATTGCTTAACTATATCGATATTTGTGTTTGGAATTTTGATGTTTATATTTCAGTGTTAGGATATTTTGGTTTGCTTTAAACACTGAAATAGATGTTTGTTGGCTTGATAAATGTTAGTTTGTAATAGTATAGATTNTGCGGGCTTGTTTGATGAATGGTTTTGCAATAGGGCTTCCAGGTGTAATACTCGAATATTACAACTCTTATGCAAATAAAACACGGAAATAAAGAAATTCACACAACAATAATAACACAATGCGGAAACGAAAAAATTCACAAAACAACAATCAAATACAACAATTTACGAGGTTCGGCGTTGAATTGATTCACCTATATCCACGAGGAGGGAGATTTCATTAGCACCGGATCGAGAGAAAGACAAAAGGCTTGGGGTTACAAATTATGCACTTCTCACATATCTCTGTCATAAACCCTAATTCTTTTTTATAGTTGAGGATTAGAGTATATAAGTAATTAAAACCAAAAGACCAGATTACCCTTATGTTGACCTCAATTTTAGTGAGGTCTTTCTTTCCTCTTAGTATTTAGAATATAGTCATAAAACTTTCTTTTTGACTATCCTAGAAGACTAGGGATTAACCCATCTACATTGAAACTCAAACCACCTCCTTGCTTTCTTTGAAACCCTACATGGATGATCATGAAACTCCAGCACTTGGAAGGTTGAGACCAATATGTGAGAATTCAAGGATGAGTCCCCATAAGACTGTTGAACTTAGGGAAACCCTAAGTGGCTAGGGTTTCGTCTCTCACACACTCAAGCGCATCACAATTCTCCACTTGTCCTAAAACCCTAAAATTACACCCATTGAACCCATTTCCCTTTACTCTTTTGGGAACTCATGTGAGTGGTCTAAAAACTCTTAGCCCATTGGCTAAGGGTAGCTAGGACCAACTCATGGAGAATCCAAAATGGGCTTCCCCTTGGTTCTATGGCTCAAATAAGGTAATCATCATGATTGACATATCCAATAACCTTCAATTCCACCTAAACACCCAATTTTGGCATTCTAGCTCCAAACTTCCCCAAAATTACCAAATTGCCCTAGAACCCTAAATTTCCAAAAGTGGCCCAAATCCTCAAATTCTCTTCAGAAATCATATTAACTACTCCAAATCAATCAAGTTGACCAAAATATGACCATTTTTCCCAAAACTCTCAAAATACCCCCAACTTTGCAAAAATTACCAAAATACCACTCATACTAAAAATTGGACAAAACCTTAATTCCACCCCAATTTCATCCCAAAGATCATTTGAAACTTCCCCACGTTGTCCAATTGCCCTAAATTTGTCAAATTTAACCAAATTGATCAATTTTGACCAAAATCTCAATTTTACCCTTAATTTTTCAAATTCCCCAAATCAATCCCAATTTCCACCAAATCCATTTCAATTTCACCCAATTTCAAACCCGAATTATACATCATTTTATCCAACCCCAATCTACATCAATCTAGAGGCTAATTGAACCAACCTCAAAACCCTAATTTCAATTTTAAGCTGAAATTCCCAATTTGACCATACCCCTAAATTTTATCAAATTGAACCCCATAACCAACCCAATTCCCTCAATTTTGAATCCTAAACTCTTCATAACACTCCCTTAGACCAATTTGAACCCTCAATTGGTATAAACCCACACTCAAACCTAGCCTAAATCCAACCCAAATATAATCCCTCAAAATTAGCCCTAAGCCAAAACTCCCTCAATGTGAGCCCTTCAATCAATTCAATTCCCCCAATTTCACTTCGTAAATTCTTCATGGCATCCCCTTAGACCATTTGGACTCTTCAATTAGTTTTTAAACCAAGCCCAAGTTCAATTTACAACCCAACCCTAATTTCAACCTTGAGCTCTAAATTAACTTAAACATTTTGATTTAACCAAGCCTAATCACCTCCTAATCAAATCATCCATGAACCAGATCTTGAGCCATGGACCAAGGATTCCCCAAATGATGGAACCTTCCTCCCTAATTTGGCTAAGCTCTCTATCCCATGCCATCAACCATCAAACCTCAAAGCTAATCGCCATTAAACCTTTCCTAACCTTCCCTGGCCTAGCCGACCGACCTAGTCGCCGGAAAACCTAAAATTGAGAATGATAATCTTGGTTTAAACCTAAATTCTTACTAATCCAATGTGGCTCACTCCCTTTGGTGGATTGTGCCGCTCAGTCCTCCACCTAAGCATCCTTCTTCCCCCTGGGTTGACCAATTAAGCCCTTATTCCATGGCTATTTAAACACTACCTCTCATGGTCAAAGGAAGAGTGCTGCCAATTCCTTAGGGAGACCCCTCCAAATTGCTCTCATAGCTTCCCTAGACTTTCCTAAGCTCATCCCAATTGAATTCCAGACTTCTCCCCCCTAATTTCAAGCACGAAATCCAGATATTTTTTTGTCACTTTACTAAACTCCAGCAAACTGTAAATTGATAGTTCCAAAAGCTTCCCCAGACTAAACGAGGAAGTTCCCCATCGTAGCCCCCTCACTTTGAGCACTCTAACCCACTCCTAGACCAAACTTGGATCACCCCTTGATCGAACTCTTGCCTAGGCTCAACTTCAGCTCAAATTGACGCTTGGAGGAGCTTCGTGAGGTTACGGCGAACGTCTACAACCAACCCAATCGAGGCCTCACCTCTTGGGAAAATGTATAACTAACTCATAAACCCTAAAATCATGCTTGATTTCATTGATCGTGAAGAGAAGCTTAATTTCATATGCATTTTACTGTATGAATGTGTTCGCCTTGGTTAGATGAAGCTATAGGATCAAACCCCAGGCGATTTGGTTGAATATCGAGCAATATATTAGGTTTAGAAAATGCACATTTCTCGATTTAGGTTAGATGGGGACGATGAACAAATGACGTTCATTTGCGCGTGTATCCATTGGACGACAGAGAAGGAGTCGGATGAGGAGATGGAGCATAAAACATGGGCTGACTAGGCGCTGATTTGGAAGGTGGCGTCAAATGGAAGGTTGCCATGTGGAGCTTTGATGGGTTTTATGTTGCACTAGCTTTGAGTTGAATAAGTATGAAAATAACTATTTAAATTATTTAAATAATTCATAAACTTCAAGAATTCAAATGTTGGTGTAGAAAATCTTTAAAATAAAATAAAAAAACTCCTGCGATCAGTGAACAAAGGAGAATCATGTGGAGCAAAAATAAAAATCATTTGCCTCATATTTATTTTTAAAATAATTAAATACTCTAAACCTTCATTAAATCATAAATAATTAAATGTTGTTCATCAAAATATGAAATTTGGAGGGTTTGTTCTCTCTGTGATTATGAGTGTTCTATGATTTTTTCCAAAGTCAGAAAACACCTCTAATATGGTAAACCTTAATTTTCAAAGTTAAGTCACTCTTTTGCTTAAAAGTAATTATACAAATTAAAATAAAAGATAGAGAAGTTTGGACAAATAAAAATCGAAAGTCAGCTAGTTGGAATTTCAAGTGATAGTTGGAGCTTTTAAAGACTTTAGGTACAGAAATTATCCTCACTCAAGAGTCCTGACATGTTCGTAAAATATTGAACTATAAAGAGATTTTTAGATGGGGCATTTGATAATAGTTTTGCCTAAAATTGAATACACCATCAAATTGTCAAAGCAAAACTTGTTTGACCATGATAGCTTTTTTGGAAATCTCAGAGCTTTTATGAGCATATGTTTTAAGTAAAATTAGACTATTTAGATTTAACTTATCAAGACACATTTATTTAAGAAAAGGGGTTTTACATATAGATACTCTTAAAAAATGTTATTTACTTATAAAGGTTTCTAAAAATTAAATTTNCGACGTCAAATGGAAGGCCGCCGCGTGGAGCTTCAACGAGTCTTATGTTGTGCTGGCGCTGAGTTGGATAAGTAGGAAAAGTGCTATTTAAATGATTTAAATAATTCATAAACATCAACAATTCATAAGTTGGTGTAGAAAAATCATAAAAATAAATAAAAAACACCGCTGTGCTCAGTGAACAGAGGAGATTCATGTGAACCAAAAATAAAAATTATTTCTTATATTTATTTTAAAATTAATTAAATACTCTAAACCTTCATTACGTCATAAATAATTAAATGTTAATCATCATAATATGAAATTTGGAGGGTCTGCTCTCTCTATGATTATGAGTGTTATCTGATTTTTCCAAAGTTAGAAAACACTCATAACATGGAAAACCCTAATTTCCAAACTTAAGTCACTCTTTTGCTTAAAAGTAATTCTTCAAATTAAAATAAAAGATGGAGAAGTTTGGACAAATAAAAATCAAAAGTCAGCTAGTTGGAATTTCAAGTGATGGTTGGAGCTTTTAAAGACTTTATGTACATAAATTATCCTTACTCAAGAGTCCTTACATGTTCGTAAAATATTGAACTATAAGGAGATTTTTAGATGGGGGCATTTGATAATAGTTTTTGCCTAAAATTGAATACACCATCAAATTGTCAAAGCAAAACTTGTTTGATCATGATAGCTTTTTTGGAAATCTCAGACCTTTTATGAACATATGTTTTAAGTAAAATTAGACTATTTAGATTTAACTTATCAAGACATATTTCAAATATAACCATAAGCCTTTAAGAAAAGGGATTTTACATATAGATACTCTTAAAAAATATTATTTACTTATAAAGGTTTCTAAAAATTAAATTTACGAAGATGTAGGCGGACGGCGTCTTAACTGATATCTTTCTTCGTAAATTTAATTTTTAGAAACCTTTATAAATAAATAATATTATTTAAGAGCCTTTATATTTAGAAGCCTTATAAAAAAATTAGCAAGTTTGAACCTTACATGACCTCGAAAAATTTACAATTATATTTGATTTAGACTGATTAAATTAGATATAGCCTTTTATAAGTAATGTTTAATTTATTTTTTTTGAACTGAAATATTCAACTATAAATTTAATGCATATAAAATTTAAATATTTTCAGAATCAATTTTTAAGAACCTCAATACTCCTGTGTTTAAAATCTGAAAATCATGTCAAAATTTATACTTACCCGAAGATTTTCGTAATGGTGATGGAGGATTTCTCTTCCTGGCTAACCCATTTTTTATGAGCTCCTTCTCTTCCATCATAATAAGAGCGCTAAGCACTACTAAGTTTCGTAAAACCTCAATGTAAGTATACTAGAACGGTTCTCGGAGACTGATTCTAACAACACTGCATTGATCTTCTCTTCAAACGGTAAAAAAAGAAACTCATGTACGCAATGTTTTCATTTTTGTATATTTCCATACCTCAAATTTCAACAATTATATTTTATTGCATAACCCGTGTGCAATTTTATGGTTAATTTTGTTGGAGCCAACCGGAGTTATTTTTGGCTCATCCCGCCTCGAATACTTGGCACAGCTACAGTGCTGACGATTTGAGTTGTCTTATTTATGGTTTATTTATTCTATATTTTATGCAATCCTTTTTAGGTATGTTCGCCTCAGCAAGTCTATATAATATGTATATATTCTATATTTTATGCAATCCTGTTTAGGTATGTTCGCCTCAGCAAATCTATATAATATATATATACATATTATATAGATATAGATATAGATATAGATATATATATATATATATAGAATATAGAATTTAGAATAAGTAAACCATAAATAAGACAATTCAACTCGTCAGCATTGTAGCTGTGCCAAGTATTCGAGGCGGAAAGAGCCAAAATTAACTCCTTACATATTTAGAAAGCCTTACATATTTACCACTTAATTTATGTGTATTTACATGGCTAACACCTAAACTTCAATTTTCACGTCTATGCTATGCATGAAAAGGAGTATTTAATATATTTTTTTGAAGTTAAGATATTGATATTTGTTATGTGAATGAAAGATTCGGATGGTATTATGGAAAAAGTGAAGTTTCGGTGTAGATAATATTTCAAAAAGAGATGAAATGCCTCTAAATTTTAATTTGGAAATTAAAATTTTGATGCATGTGGATTAGATTTTATGGGACCATTTATACTTTCANTGTATTTAATATATTTTTTTGAAGTTAAGATATTGATATTTGTTATGTGAATGAAAGATTCAGATGGTATTATGGAAAAAGTGAAGTTTCGGTGTAGATAATATTTCAAAAAGAGATGAAATGCGTCTAAATTTTAATTTGGAAATTAAAATTTTGATGCATGTGGATTAGATTTTATGGGACCATTTATACTTTCATTTGGAAATATAAATATATTGATTGCAGTGGATTATATTTCAAAATGGATTGAAGCAATTGCTTTAGCTGAGTGTTTCAAAATTTTTAATTATAAATATTTTTACAAGATATGGAATGCTTAGAGTAATCATTCCCAATGGAGGATCTCATTTTAGAAATGTTACAATTGCAAGTTTGATCGAAAAATATAATATAATGCATAAAATTTCAAATGCTTATTATCCACAGACAAGTGGTTTAGTAGAAGTATCTAATCTTGAAATTAAGAGAATTTTGGAGAAAAGTACAATCATAGTAAAATGGTTTGGTTACAATCATTATGGGCATATATGACAACTTAAAAGACACCTATAGGTATGTCCCCTTATAGATTAATTTTTGGGAAGACTTGTCACTTGCCAGTAGAATTGGAGCATAAAACTTATTGCGTTATTAAGAAATTCAATTTCAATTTGAAAGATGGTGGTGAGAAAAGATTATTATAATTAAATGAGTTTGAAGAAATTAGGAATGAATCTTACGATAATGCAAGGATTTATAAAGAAAGAAAGTAAGAATGACATGATTGGAAGATAATAAAAATGGAATTTGAACATGGATAGAAAGTTTTATTATATAATACAAGATTGAAATTATTTCTTAGAAAACCAAAGTCTAGGTGGAAAGGACCATTTAAAGTTGTAGAAGCCCATCCCTATGGAGCTGTTAATATTAAAGATTCTAAGACTGGAAGGATATTTAAAATAAATGACACATATTGAAATTATTTTTTAATGGTCAGAGACTAGTTTTTAAAGAAACTATAATATTGAGTCATGCAGAATGAAGACTGGAATGTCGGGCTGACGAGATTAAACCAAGATACTTATTTTTGTTTATTTTGCTTTTTGAGTTTTTTTGTTCAAAATATTTTACATATATTTATATTTGTGTTTTCATAGAGTCCGTGTATTTAAGAAAATAATTTAAAAACATCTTTATTTACCTTATTTTATGGAAGAATTAATTTTTGATCGAAATAGAAAATGCAAATTTTTGGAATTGGCGCATGATGCGTTGAATTCCAGAGAGCTGGCGCATGATGCGCCAGAACAGGCACATGATGCACCGCTGTGAAGAAAATAACTTAAAACATTTCAAAAGGTAATTTTTGGCAGTTTTTGGAGGGTCCTGCTCCTTATAACTCCCAAAAACTGATTCCAAAGTCCATTTTAGGGGGGGGGGGGGAAATGAGGGGGGAGTGATTAGATTTCAATTCCAATGGCGTCCCACTCTAAAAATTTCGCTAGATTTGGGATTTTCAGCTGGAGAAAGTTTGTTAATTTCGATGCGCAGCTAGTGAAGAAAAGGCTAATCAAAGAAAAGAGGCTTGTGAATCGAGGATTCAATACACGAAATACTTGAGTTGAAGAGATTATTGCGCAGAGACGTTGGGAAGTGCTTTGTTTCACTACTGTTGTCGTAGTCATCCCTGCGGTGAAAGAGTTTTATGCAAATCTACATGGAATCAACTAGGTGATCTATGTGCGAGGCGAGTTTGTGAAACTCACTCCTTCAAGAATAAACAAGATGTTTATGATTGAAAATGTGCCTATCTGCCATTACATGAATTTTACCCCTACGAGAGATAATATGAATGAACTTTATCGATACATTACAGATGAAGATGGAATTTTAGAGGTCAGAGATGATGGATATGTAAGTTTTTGTCATCGTTCTTAAATTTTGCTTCTAAGGCATCACACTTCTTTATCGCATCGAAATTACTAACTACTATGAAAATTAATAAGGTAACTAAGAAGAGTGTAATTTTAAATTACTATATTCAAACCGTAAAACCTATTGATATTTGAACAATCATTATAAAATTATTTTTGAGTTTTATTGTGAATGAGTATGCAACCAGACTTGGACATCCATCCACTATTGTCCTACTATGCAGTCAATCGCAAGTACCTTACGAGAGTTGGGAAAAAGTGCTTCTTCCTTGGAAGCTGATGGATCCAGAAGTCTATTGCAACTGTATTGAAATGGGAGATGAAAAAGATATGAATGTACTGATGGATCAGGAATCCCAGAATTCATCACCTATTTAGCCTTACTTCAGTTCTAATGCACCTTTGAAAAGGGTCAAGAAGATAAAAAAGAGGTGCAAAATCTTATGCATGCAATTGTGAATATTTCTAAAATTTTAGATCATTTGGATTGGAGACTTAAAGAACATTTTGAGCATACTGGTCATATTGAGGATGACTTGGTACGAATGTTCAAGAAACATGCTTGGATTGGGGAGGTTTCCTATCGACCCTTCTACAACTTGTATGTGCACTACCAATCTATGGAAGATATCCAGGAGGATGAGAGTTAAGAAGATGTTTGAACTTAATCTATGCACGAAATTTTTTATTTAGTACTGTTTGCTTTAATTGCTTGTTGTGTTGGATTGCATTTAATTTTATTGCTTAACTATATCGATATTTGTGTTTGGAATTTTGATGTTTATATTTTAGTGTTAGGATATTTTGGTTTGCTTTAAACACTGAAATAGATGTTTGTTTGCTTGATAAATGTTAGTTTGTAATAGTATAGATTTTATATATAAAGCTGTGTTGTTTTTGAAAGATGGATGTTAGAGTAATGTTTAATTATGCTTATAAGGATTCATTTGAGTTAATTAGAGGTAGACGTAAAGCGGTACGGAACAGATTTTCAAAGAAATGAAATCTATAAAAAATAAGGTGTTGGTGCAAGATGGGCCAAATTGGCACATGATGCGCCATATTACTGAGAGTTGGCGCATGATGCACCAAATTCTCACAAATGCCATATTACCAAAAAAATCACAAAATCACACAGTAAAACTCTATTTTTACTGCTTGGGTCATCTCCTACCTCTAAACCTTGACATAGGGCTTCACATTGAGTGCAATAGAGAAAATTTTGAAGGCTAAAAATTGTAGATTTCAGCTGCTCTCGGTAAGAGCTTCACTTTAACTTAAAAATATTTTATTTTCACCATGGATTTTTACTACATTATGGAAATCCAAAAATTGGGATTTTTGATGAAAAAAGTTAAAGAAAACTCATGGTAAAATGTTTCTTACCAAGTAGTCTTACTTGGGGAGTTAGATTTTTTATTTTGTAATTTATTTGGAATTTATTTGGATTTTGGTAGAATTTCAAATGACTCCACGAGTGAAGAGAGGAAGGACAAATGATTTTGATGCACAAAGATTTGTTAATTTGAAGGCCCAACACAGTTATAACACTAAAATTGAATTGAGAAGATTGATACGGTAACGGACATTTGCTAGCCCAGGTGGCGAGATTGAGAGGTTGATTCTTGCCAGAAATTGGGAATGATTTTGCTACTTCATTGCAGTAGTGATTGTGCCAATGATTCGGGAGTTTTATGCCAACTTAAGATTTACTAATGACTATCACATTCTCGTGAGAGGTAAGCAAGTTGAGTTTACTGTCGAAAGGATCAATGCTTTTTATGGGCAGAGGAATGTATTTTTTGATGAATATGATGCATTTGTGATGACTGATTCATCACTGGATGAAGTGATTGCCTTCCTCACAGATGGAAGAGGAGAATGGAGGATTAAAAATAATAAGATAGTTAACTCTTCTACTTCCATGTTGACTAGTCAGTCAAAGATATGACACCACTTCATTTCTGCTAGATTAATACCAACAAATCTTCTGACTGATGTAACGAATGATAGAGCTGTATTGAACTATTACATTCAGAACATGAAAGCAATAGATGTTTGTGCTCTTATAGTTCATCATGCACAGAGCATAGCTAAGAGCTCTACAACTGCTGGTTTGGGTTACCCTGCCCTGATTTTTGCTCTTTGTGAGCAATCAGGAGTATAATCCCATAGTAATGAAAAAAGATTACAACCACAAAATCCTATTTGGAACCATATGATTCAAAGAGTTGAATCATTTGTTGAATCTAAGGGTGGATGAAGCGATAGACCCTTTATATCAGCTGCAGGGGCATCAACTTCTCGCTCTGCATCATTAGAAAACATTATGGACCAACTCATGATTTAAGAATTGGATATAGTAAATATTCAGAATCAGATTGGAGAGATTGGAGCAAGAAATGCTTAGAATGATAAGTATCCGCAGAGGAAAGTTCAGCATGATATAGCTTTTGAGGATGCTATGGTGAGATATCTTAGGGGTGACTACAATGTGGAATTTCCTACAAGGATGAAGAAGAAGAAGANTAAATCTTCTGACTGATGTAACGAATGATAGAGTTGTATTGAACTATTGCATTCAGAACATGAAAGAAATAGATGTTGGTGCTCTTATAGTCCATCATGCACTGAGCATAGCTAAGAGCTCTACAACTATTGGTTTGGGTTACCCTGCCCTGATTTTCGCTCTTTGTGAGCAATCTGGAGTAGAATCCCATAGTAATGAAAAAAGATTACAACCACAAAATCCTATTGGGAACCATATGATTCAGAGAGTTGAATCATTTGTTGAATCTAAGGGTGGATGAAGCGATAGACCCTTTATATCAGCTGCAGGGGCATCAACTTCTCGCTCTGCATCATTAGAAAACATTATGGACCAACTCATGATTTAAGAATTGGATATAGTAAATATTCAGAATCAGATTGGAGAGATTGGAGCAAGAAATGCTTATAATGATAAGTATCCGCAGAGGAAAGTTCAGCATGATATAGCTTTTTAGGATGCTATGGTGAGATATCTTAGGGGTGACTACAATGTGGAATTTCCTACAAGGATGAAGAAGAAGAAGAGGAAGAAGATGATAATGATTAGGAAGGTGATGAAGATTGTTATTTTTTGGAGTTAGTTTATTTGTTTTGTTTAGTTATTTGTTTGTTTGTATGTTGTTTGGATGTTATTTGGTTGGCATTTGAAACCGTAGAAGTAAAAACTTTTATTTTATGTTGTGGACTTAAAATTGTAATAGTAACAATAGATTTTTTACTTTTTCTACATTTTTAGTATTTTAAGTTTTTGTTTATGTTCTTAAATCTCACCAAGTTCTTTAGAATATATTATGTATTATTTAATGCTTTAAAACCTATATGTCTTTTTAAAGTTAGTACCTACAGTATACCAGAGCCCAATTTCATTGTCAGAAATTCTCTATAGGTTAGTTTTTACTTTCATGCATTTACTGTTTACTTTCACCAACTAAATTTTGTGCTAGAACATTTTTAAATACCTAAAAACTTAAGTTTGGGGGGAAGAAAAATTTCTCTTAAAANACTTTTTCTACATTTTTAGTATTTTAAGTTTTTGTTTATGTTCTTAAATCTCACCAAGCTCTTTAGAATATATTATCTATTATTTAATGCTTTAAAAATTGTATGTATTTTTAAAGTTAGTACCTACAGTATACCAGAGCCCAATTTCATTGTGATAAATTCTCTATAGGTTAGTTTTTACTTTCATGCATTTACCGTTTTCTTTCACCAATTAAATTTTGTGCTAGAACATTTTTAAATACCTAAAAACTTAAGTTTGGGGGGAAGAAAAATTTCTCTTAAAAAGAAGTAAACTAAATTTTATTTGTCCTTAAGTAAAATTATTTTAAAATTAATTTAACATGACCCAGGATTTTAAGATTAAACATTAAATGACTATACTTAAGTTTATGAATATTATGGTAAATTCAGGTAAAAGTTTTTAATAATGAAGGTCAATTCTAATGTTAAAGATAATTGATATGATAAGATAAGACTAAGTTTTTCCAATTAAATTAAAGGAAATTATATTTTTTAAGTATTAAGAATTTTATAGATTCATGTAAGAAGAAAATAATGGNTCCAGGATTTTAAGATTAAACTTTAAATGACTATACTTAAGTTTATGAATATTATGGTAAATTTAGGTAAAAATTTTTAATAATGAAGGTCAATTCTAATTTTAAAGATAATTGATATGATAAGATAAGACTAAGTTTTTCTAATTAAATTAAAGGAAATTATATTTTTTAAGTATTAAGAATTTTATAGATTCATGTAAGAAGAAAATAATGGGACTTTATGAAAACCATAAGCTAATATGAATTTATAAAGTGAAAAAAGGTAAGGAGTTTTGACTTTGAGAAGAGGATAGTGAAGTTCAAAACTATTAAAGACTATCTAGATATAGTAATTCTCACTTGGAAAAGAAAAAAAAAAGAAATGATTGAAAAGATCCTAAAAGAAGAAAAAAAAAGAGAAAAAAAAAGAAAAGAAAAATAAGTGAGGAGAAGCTTGAGGAAATGCCTAATCAAAAATTGGCTTCACTTGAATCAACTTAAGGAAGGAGCTTGATTAAAATTTCTAAACTTATATTGGATTATTAGTAGCATTATTAGTAAAGTTTTCCTGAAGTTCTTTTCATATGAATATTCTAAACATTCTNGAAAGGTAAAGAGTTTTGACTTTGAGAAGAGGATAATGAAGTTCAGAACTAGTAAAGACTATCTAGATATAGTAATCTTCACTTGGAAAAGAAAAAAAAAGAATTGATTGAAAAGATCCGAAAAGAAGAAAAAAAGAGAAAAAAAAGAAAAGAAAAATAAGTGAGGAGAAGCTTAAGGAAATGCCTAATAAAAAATTGGCTTCACTTGAATCAACTTAAGAAAAAAGCTTGATTAAAATTTCTAAACTTGTATTGGATTATTAGTAGCATTATTAGTAAAGTTTTCCTGAAGTTCTTTTCATATGAATATTCTAAACATTCTTGATATGACAAATTGCAATACTTATTGAAATAAATAAAGATTCAGAAATCTTAAAATTGACTACTAAGTACTCTTCGACTTAATATTTGAATCTAAGTTATTATAGGGTTTTTCTTAAACTTTACCATTTTATTTATTGAACTAAAGTAAAGAAGTTATAAGTTAGTAACTGAAGAAAACTTATAGGAGTTTGCTTTGGAAGGACTGCGAGATAAGTTGTGTGTTTTATTTATTTTGTTTTGTAAACTTGTGTCGGCACTATTTTTGGTGTAGGGTTTGCCCGTAAGAAGCTGTCGGTCATCGGAATTGAAATCCNTACTTCTTGAAATAAATAAAGATTCAGAAATCTTAAAATTGACTACTAAGTAATCTTCGACTTAATATTTGAATTTAAGTTATTATAGGTTTTTTCTTAAACTTTACCATTTTATTTATTGAACTAAAGTATAGAAATTATAAGTTAGTCTTTATTATAAGTCATATACTTTTATGTAGTAAAAGTGTCACTTGAGGACAAGTAACATTTAAGTTTGAAGGATTTTGATACAACAAAATAATATTTTGTTTTAAGTATATAATTTATGCTTATTTTTGGTGATATTGCACATTAAAGAAGGATATTTTCTTATTTTTATTTCAGGTATATCAATTTTAGGCATTTGGAGCAAAAGTAGAAAAAATGACAAAATTTGGAGCCAAAACAGTGAAGTTTCGAATTCTGGCGCATGACGCGCCAGATGCGTCGAAGTGGTGACAGTTGTACCAAAACCCAAAACAGCGCGGCATTCAGTAAAATGGCGCATGATGCACCATTTGACAGAGAGTTGGCGCATGCTGCGCGAGATTTGTCGCCAGATGCACCAGGGACAACTTTTTGCGGATTAAGGCGGTTCGAGATGAATTTTGCATGAATTTTCAAATGGACACTTGTTCTAAAAACTTGGAGTAATTCATTACATCTAGACACTTTGAAAGGTTGTTTTATTAAGAAATATGTCTCTTAGATCAATGAACATGTCTTTTAAATTCAAAAGAGTTGACTTTTGGACAAAATTTTTGAGAGAATTTTGAATTCTTTTTAGAGGGAGGTGCCCTTTAATAAAAGAGAAGGAAGTCTAGAGCTAGAAAAGGAGAGGAGTTTTGGGCATGAGGTGTGCGGCGTGAAGAAGGAGAGTTAGAGAGATAGAGAGAGAGAGAAAGCCAAGGGCATGGAGATTTTCTTCAAGGATTTTAAGAGGAGAGGGAAGATGAGAGATTTCTTCTTCATTACACTTCTAAGTGAGAATTGAGAGTGCATGTAAAAAGAGAAAGGCCTGGAGAAAACTTATAGAAGTTTGCTTTTGAAGGACTGTGAGATAAGTTGTGTGTTTTATTTATTTTGTTTTGTAAACTTGTTTTTATATATAAAAGTCTCTGTTTTGTCGTATCCTTCTCATGAATTCTATGTAGTCTTTTTTATCCTTCTCCCTATTTTGAGATATGGTTTTGTGAAGAATTAATTTTATTTTATATGATTTTAAATGTCAATAATTTGTGATGATTTGAACTCTGATCTTCCTTTACTTTTCGATTAGGCCAGTTGAAATGTTAAAATGTGTTGAGAAACATATGTTCCAAAAGGGCTATGATTTCTACAACATGGGGAGAATCACATTTGGTTTCATGGGAGAGTATTTGATCCATGAAATTGGGTGCAAATAAATAAAATAATATACTTTGTTGGATGCAGAATTGGAGATTTTAAGGTGACAAACTAAAATCTCCAATTTGGTCCAGTTTATTGTAAACAAATGTGAGATTGTTAGCCCTCAAGGGAGGGAGTAATGAGAGTTATGGAGTGGCATCCAATATCCTCCCAGCCTAACCACAGAATTACGAACCAAACTCTGGATTAGTCAACGTNAAATGCTTAGAGTAATCATTCCCGATGGAGGATCTCATTTTAGAAATGTTACAATTGCAAGATTGGTCGAAAAATATAATATAATGCATAAAATTTCAACTGCTTATTATCCACAGACAAGTGGTTTAGTAGAAGTATCTAATCTTGAAATTAAGAGAATTTTTGGAGAAAAGTGTCAATCATAGTAAAATGGATTGGTCTGTTAGATTAGATACTGCATTATGGGCATATATGACAGCTTATAAGACACCTATAGGTATGTCCCCTTATAGATTAATTTTTGGGAACACTTGTCACTTGCCAGTAGAATTGGAGCATAAAACTTATTGCGCCATTAAGGAATTCAATTTCAATTTGAAAGATGGTGGTGAGAAAAGATTATTATAATTAAATGAGTTTGAAAAAATTAGGAATGAATCTTACGATAATGCAAGGATTTATAAGGAAAGAAAGTAAGAATGACATGATTGGAAGATAATAAAAAATGAATTTGAACATGGATAGAAAGTTTTATTATACAATACAAGATTGAAATTATTTCTTAGAAAACTAAAGTCTAGGTGGAAAGGGCCATTTAAAGTTGTAGAAGCCTATCCTTATGGAGCTGTTAATATTAAAGATTCTAAGACTGGAAAGATATTTAAAGTAAATGACACATATTGAAATTATATTTTAATGGTCATAGACTAGTTTTTAAAAAAACTATAATGTTGAGTCACTCAGAATGAAGATTGGAATGTCGAGCTGACGAGATTAAACCAAGATAATTATTATTGTTTATTTTGCTTTTTAAGTTTTTTTGTTCAAAATATTTTACATATATTTATATTTGTGTTTTCATAGAGTCCGTGTATTTAAGAAAATAATTTAAAAACATCTTTATTTACCTTATTTTATGGAAGAATTAATTTTTGATCGAAATCGAAAATGCAAATTTTTGGAACTGGCGCATGATGCGTTGAATTCCAGAGAGCTGGCGCATGATGCGCCAGAACCGGTACATGATGCACCGCTGTGAAGAAAATGACTTAAAACATTTCAAAAGGTAATTTTTGGCAGTTTTTTGAGGGTCCTGCTCCTTATAACTCCCAAAAAATGATTCCAAAGTCCATTTTAGGGAGGAAAATGAGGGGTGAGTGATTAGATTTCAATTCCAATGGCGTCCCACTCTAAAATTTTTGCTAGATTTGGGATTTTCAACTGGAGAAAGTTTGTCAGTTTCGATGCGCAGAAGTTGCATGATCGTGCTCTAGTGAAGAAAAGGCTAATCAAAGAAAAGAGGTTTGTGAATCGAGGATTCAATACACGAAATACTCGAGTTGAAGAGATTATTGCGCAGAGACGTTGGGAAGTGTTTTGTTTCACTACTATCGTTGTAGTCATCCCTGTGGTGAAAGAGTTTTATGCAAATCTACATGGAATCAACCAGGGGATCTAAGTGCGAGGCGAGTTTGTGAAACTCACTCCTTCAAGAATAAACGAGATGTTTATGATTGAAAATGTGCCTATCTGCCATTACACGAATTTTACCCCTACGAGAGATAATATGAATGAACTCTATCGATACATTACAGATGAAGATGGAAATTTAGAGGTCACAGATGATGGATATGTAAGTTTTTGTCATTGTTGTTAAATCTTGCTTCTAAGGCATCACACTTCTTTATTGCATCAAAATTACCACCTACTATGAAAATCAATAAGGTAACTAAAGAGAGTGCTATTTTAAATTACTGTATTCAAACCGTAAAACCTATTGATATTTGAACAATCATTATGAAATCGTTTTTGAGTTTGATTGTGAATGTATATGCAACCAGACTTGGACATCCATCCAATATTGTCCTACTATGCAGCCAATCGCAAGTACCTTACGAGAGTTGGGAAAAAGTGCTTCTTCCTTGGAAGCCGATGGATCCAGAAGTCTATTGCAACTGTATTGAAATGGGAGATGAAAAATATATGAATGTACTAATGGATCAGGAATCCCATAATTTATCACCTATTCAGCCTTCAGTTCTAATGCACCTTTGAAAAGGGTCAAGAAGATAAAAGAAGAGGTGCAGAATCTTATGCATGCAATTGTGAATATTTTTGAAATTTTAGATCATTTGGATTGGAGACTTAAAGAACATTTTGAGCATACTGGTCATATTGAGGATGACTTGGTACAAATGTTCAAGAAACATGCTTGGAATGGGGAGCATTAGAATGATGAGTTTCCTATCAACCCTTCTACAACTTGTATGTGCACTACCAATCTATGGAAGATATCCATGAGGATGCGAGTTAAGAAGATGTTTGAACTTAATCTATGCACGAAATTTTTTATTTAGTACTGTTTGCTTTAGTTGCTTGTTGTGTTGGATTGCATTTAATTTTATTGCTTAACTATATCGATATTTGTGTTTGGAATTTTGATGTTTATATTTCAGTGTTAGGATATTTTGGTTTGCTTTAAACACTGAAATAGATGTTTGTTGGCTTGATAAATGTTAGTTTGTAATAGTATAGATTTTATATATAAAGCTGTGTTGTTTGTGAAAGATGGATGTTAGAGTAATGTTTAATTATGCTTATAAGGATTCATTTGAGTTAATTAGAGGTAGACGTAAAGCGGTACGGAACAGATTTTCAAAGAAATGAAATCTAGAAAAATTAAGGTGTTGGCGCAAGATGCGCCAGATTGGCACATGATGCGCCATATTACTGAGAGTTGGCGCATGATGCACTAAATTCTCACAGATGCCATATTACCAAAAAAATCACAAAATCACACAGTAAAACTCTATTTTTACTGCTTGGGTCATCTCCTACCTCTAAAACTTGACATAGGGCTTCACATTGAGTGCAATAGAGAAAATTTCGAAGGCTAAAAATTGTAGATTTCACCTACTCTTGGTAAGAGCTTCACTTTAACTTAGAAATATTTTATTTTCACCATAGATTCTTACTACATTATGGAAATCCAAAAATTGGGATTTTTGATGAAAAAACTTAAAGAAAACTCATGGTAAAAAGTTTCTTACCAAATAATCTTACTTGGGGAGTTAGATTTTTTATTTTGTAATTTATTTGGAATTTATTTGGATTTTGGTAGAATTTCAAATGGCTCCACGAGTGAAGGGAGGAATGACAGATGATTTTGATGCACGAAGATTTGTTAATTTGAAGGCCCAACACAGTTATAACACTAAAATTGAATTGAGAAGATTGATATAGTAACGAGCATTTGCTAGCCCAGGTGGCGAGATTGAGAGGTTGATTCTTCCCAGAAATTGGGAACGATTTTGCTATTTCATTGCAGTAGCGATTGTGCCAATGATTTGGGAGTTTTATGAAAACTTAAGATTTACTAATGACTATCGCATTCTCGTGAGAGGTAAGCAAGTTGAATTTACTGTCGAAAGGATCAATGCTTTTTATGGGCAGAGGAATGTATTTTTTGATGAATATGATGCATTTGTGATGACTGATTCATCACTGGATGAAGTGATTGCCTTCCTCACAGATGGAAGAGGAGAATGGAGGATTAAAAATAATAAGATAGTTAACTCTTCTACTTCCATGTTGACTAGTCAGTCAAAGATATGACACCACTTCATTTCTGCTAGATTAATACCAATAAATCTTCTGACTGATGTAACGAATGATAGAGTTGTATTGAACTATTGCATTCAGAACATGAAAGAAATAGATGTTGGTGCTCTTATAGTCCATCATGCACTGAGCATAGCTAAGAGCTCTACAACTATTGGTTTGGGTTACCCTGCCCTGATTTTCGCTCTTTGTGAGCAATCTGGAGTAGAATCCCATAGTAATGAAAAAAGATTACAACCACAAAATCCTATTGGGAACCATATGATTCAGAGAGTTGAATCATTTGTTGAATCTAAGGGTGGATGAAGCGATAGACCCTTTATATCAGCTGCAGGGGCATCAACTTCTCGCTCTGCATCATTAGAAAACATTATGGACCAACTCATGATTTAAGAATTGGATATAGTAAATATTCAGAATCAGATTGGAGAGATTGGAGCAAGAAATGCTTATAATGATAAGTATCCGCAGAGGAAAGTTCAGCATGATATAGCTTTTTAGGATGCTATGGTGAGATATCTTAGGGGTGACTACAATGTGGAATTTCCTACAAGGATGAAGAAGAAGAAGAGGAAGAAGATGATAATGAT
>JXCR01146199.1:75808-195059 GCA_002079205.1 Phalaenopsis hybrid cultivar
AAAGACCCAAGATGAACATTTCAAATAGAATTGGATAGATATCCATTCTAAATGAACCATGGATCAATGAAATCCCCATTTTGGGTTCTTATGTATTGGTCTTAGCCAGGGTATTGTGAGGGTATGGTATTGTATATCTTAGCTCCAAACCAACATCCAGGGTCAATCCTAAGGCCAAGTAACCCTATAGGAACTCTCCTTGAGTTCCCTCATAATGATCTTACCTACTAAATTCTAAAGGTTAGGACCAATATGTGGAACTTCAAATTGAGTAAAGAGAAGAGTTTTGAGTTTCTAATGGTGAGGGTACCTTTTCTAGTTTTCTAAGACTAGTCAATAGAAAAGTCTTATGGCTAGACCTAGGCTACTAAAGAAGTTTCTAGACCTCAACCAAAAGGGAGGTCAACAGCTACACTCTTCACTGAGTGCAACTGTCTAATTATCTACAAACTTCCTTTTCTTATTAGGTATATCATTCATGAACTTCACATAGCTTGGCATTTGTTCTAAAGCTTCAATAAATGGAATGTTTATGTTAATTTCTTCAAAATTTTCAAAAATTTCAAAAATTGATTATCTTTATACTTCTGCTTCAATCTTTGAGGAATTGGAGGTGGTGGTCTTTCTACAGTGATTTTCATTTGTTTAATAGGAATTTCTGACTCATGATGAAAATCTTCACCAGAATTTTCATTTTGCACCCTATCTTTTTCAATTTCAACTTCTCATTGAACTCTTTCTTCTAATTCTTTTTCACTTTTCAGCTGAATAGCTTTAATTTATTCCTTGTTCTTATCTTTCGGATTTACTTCAACATTACTAGGCGATGTTCCTGGAGGTCTATTGCTAAGTGCAGTAGCAATATATCCCAATTGATTTTCCATGTTTTTGATTGTAGCTCCTTGACTCTATAATTGACTTCTCATTTGCAATATCAATTCTTCCATTGATTACTTTTTCTCCTTACTTTGCAAATTATTAAATCCCGGGGGTAATAAGGTTTATAGGCTTGATTTCCTTGATTGTTAGAGCTTCCCACTGATTTCCCAACATTGTTTCCCCATTGTGGATTTGAAGTATTCGAGTTATTATTACTATAACTAAAGTTTGTATGATTGTTCCATCTAGGATTATAATAATTAGCATAAGAATTATTAGAATGATTGTTTATTGCATTTGAAGTCTCATAAGAAGATTGAGATTCTATCATTTGTCCCAATGAGTTCTCCTCAAGCGCAGGTGTTGTTTGAAAATAATTCATTCCATATTGATCTATCTTCTTTGATATAACAACTATTTGAGCAGCTAATATAGATATTGCATCAGAATCATGAACACTTGTTACTCTTTTTAGATTTACCCTTTATGAGGGTCATTGAAAATTATTATTAGTTGTCTCTTCAATTAATAAATATGTTTCATCGAACGGTTTTGACATTAAAAATTCCACCAGCAGCAGCGCCAATTATCGATCTATGAGATCCAATCAATTCATTATAAAAAGTTTGAATTATTAACCAATCTGGCAACGCATGGTATGTGCACTTCATAAGGAGATCTTTAAATCTTTCCCAGACTTCATAAATTGAATTCCCTTCAAATTAACAAAAAGATGTAATATCATTTCTAAGCTTAGCAGTTTTTTAAGGTGGGAAATATTTAGATAAAAATTTTTGTGATAAATCTCTCCAAGTTCTGATAGATCTGGGTGCTAACAAGTTTAACCACATCTTAGCTTTATCCCTCAGTGAAAAAGGAAAAAGTCGAAGTGTGACAGCATTATTCGACACTTTATTATATTGAAATGTAGCATACAATTCTAGAAAACTAGCAAGATGTAAATTTGGATCTTCATTTGGTGTTCCTCCAAACTGATTGTTTTGTACCATTTGGATAATAGCAGGTTTAAGCTCAAATGAATTGACAGTTACAACAGGGTTTTGTATACTCAAATGAATTTCATCTGGTGTTGGATTAACATAATCCCTTGAAGGTCCCTGATGATGTTTATTTTCATTTCCAGCATACCTGAGTTGCAAGCCATTTTGCTAGAATGATTTTTCTCTTTTTGTTGTTTTCAAATTTTTCTAACAGTTCNGCAGTGTCTTGTATACTCAAATGAATTTCATCTGTAGTAGGATTAGCATAATCCCTTAAAGGTATCTAATGATGTTCATTTTCATTTCCAGCATTACTTGAGTTGCAAGTCATTTTGCTAGAATGATTTTTCTCTTTTTTTGTTTTCGAATTTTTCTAACAGTTCTTTCTAATTCAAAATCATAAGGTACTAGGTTTTCAGATCTTATACTATGCATAAACAAAATAAAAACAAATAATTAAAAATAAGNGTCAAATAGTTTTGACATTAACGATCCACCAGCAGCAGCGTCAATTATCAATCTAAGAGATCCAACCAATCTATTATAAAAAGTTTTATTATTAACCAATCTGACAACGCATGGTGTGGACACTTCTTAAGGAGATCTTTAATTTTTTCATAGACTTCATAAATTGATTCCCCTTCAAACTGACAAAAAGAAGTAATATCATTTCTAAGCTTAGCAGTTTTTGAAGGTGAGAAATATTTAGATAAAAATTTTTGTGATAAATTTCCCCAAGTTCTGATAGATCTGGGTGTTAACAAGTTTAACCACATATTTGTTTTATCCTTCAATGAAAAAGAAAAAAAGTCTAAGTCTGACAGCATCATTCGACGCTCCATTATATTGAAATGTAGCACATAATTCTAGAAAACTAGCAAGGTGTAAATTTGGATCTTCATTTGATGTTCCTCCAAACTGATTATTTTGTACCATTTGGATAATGACAGGTTTAAGCTTAAATGAATTGACAGCGACAACAATGTTTTGTATACTCAAATGAATTTCATTTACTGTAGGATTAAGATAATTCCTTAAAGGTCTCTGATGATGTTCATTTTCATTTCCAACATTACTTGAGTTGCATGTCATTTTGCTAGAATGATTTTTCTCTTTTTGTCGTTTTCAAATTTTTTTAACAGTTCTTTCTAATTCAGAATTGTAAGATACTAGGTTTTCAAATTTTATACTATCCATAAACAAAATAAAAACAAGTAATTAAAAATAANTCTTTATAATTCAGAATGTAAGGTACTAGGTTTTCAAATCTTACACTACGCATAAACAAAATAAAATAAGATTAAAAATAAGCAATACACTTAACAAAGAAAATGTTCAAACTAAACTAAAAACACTTTATATATATATATAATAATAATAATAGTAATAATAATAATACAAAAATAATTAATATTTTCCGTTACTTTCCCCGGCTACGCCAAAAAACTTGATGTAGCGAGAATTTGTTAAGCTTAATAATAATGATGCAATGTAACCCAAACTATAATATAATTTTGATGAAAATAATTTATCTTTATAAACCACTTTAAAATCCCAATTCCCGTTTACATACTTCGCAAGTATACGTATCACTCATGTAATATAAGGCTATAATAGAGTCCTAGATATCGATCCTACAAGGAAGCTAGAAATATATATAAGCTAGTTATTTATGTTCTATTATAATATAAAAAAAAAGTGAAGTGCTAAGTTTGAAATTAAACTACTTAAGTGAAATGCTACTAACTATGCTGATGTACGACTATAACAAGTAAATTAAACTAAATGCTAAACTTTGGAAAGTAAATTGCTGAAATAAAATAAAGGTTTTTAATGACGAAAAGTTCAAGTATGAGAAAACATCATTCCCTTTACAATGAAAATATGTCTTGTGAAGAAATTGAAATTATTGTAAAATGAATTTAAAAATTATTTTGTGCAAAATATGAGTAATCGTATTCTCTACCTTATTCCGAGCGCTATAAAGAACATTGATTAATCCAAAGTTTGGTCCCTAATTCCGTGGTTAGGCTGGGAGGATATCAGCTGTCTCTCCAGAGCTCTCACTACTCACTCCCCTGAGGGCTAACATGTTCGCATTAGTTTACAATCACTGAATCAAATTGGAGATTATAATCTGTCACCTTAAAATCTTTCAATCTACATCCATCAAAGTATATTTCCTTATTTATCTCCACCCAATCCCATGAATGAATTACTCTCCCATGAAATCAAATGTGATTCTCTCTTTGTTGTAGAAATCATATCCCCTTTTCAGAACATATAATTCTCAACACATTTTAATAATTTAATTGGCCAGATTAAAAAGTAAATGAAGATCGGAGTTAAAATCATCACAAATTATTGACATTTAAAATCGTATAACAAAATCAATTCTTCACAAATCCATTTCTTCAAAGTAGGGAGATGGATAAAAAAGACTACTCAAAATTCATGAGAAGGATACGATAAAACACGGATTTCATATATGAAAACAAGTTTACAAACAAAAGAAATAAAAAATACAGCTTATCTCACAATCTTTCGCAAGCAAAATCCCTAGAAGTTCTCTCCAAGTCTTTCTCTCTTTACAATCTCTCCCAATTCTCTTAGAAGTGTAATGAAGAAGAAATCTCTCACTTTCTCTCTCCTCTTACAACCCTAGAAGAAAATCTCCTCATTTTTCTCTCTAACTCACGCCTCTCTCTCTCTCTAACTTTTTGCCCCCCCCTTTTAGTCTTTCTAGAGGTTATCTTTTATTAGTTGGTTCTCTCTTCTCAAAAGAATCTCAATTCCCTCCAAAATTCAGAAGTCAAAACTTTGAATTTCAAAAGATGGGTCTCCTTGATCCAAGAGTCAAATCCCTTCAAATTGGAACCTTTCAAAGTGTCTGCATGCATTGAAGCACTCCATAGGGTGCTTAGAACAAGTGTCCATTTGAAAATTCGCGCAAAAGTTGCCTCGAACCTCCTTAATTTGAAAAAGTCGCGTCTGACGCATCATGCGCCAAACCCCAAAATTGGTTGTTTTTGCTTTAAATTTCGCTCTTTTTTGTCATTTTTACTCCAAATACCTAAAAATGAAATACCTGCATTAAAAATACAAAAATACACTTCTTTAAAATGCAATATCACAAAAAATAGACATAAAAAATATACTTAAAAATAGTATATTATTTTTGTGGATCATGGTCGACGGATGGCGGCGGTCGATGATGATCGAGGAAGGCCGACGATATTAGGATGATATTAGACTTCAGCTCTTTCTCAGAGCTTCCAGTTCTCTCTTAAAGCTTCAAGTCCCTCCCTTCATATGAGGGGTTGGGCTTTATTTATAGTATTCCAGGTATCATTAATGCATGAATATGAATCATTTTGATCGGACGGTCCGGAAAGCTTCCACCGATCAAAATATGTTTAATGGACATTTGAGTACCTTAACAAAGTCAGAAATGCGCAATCTTGGTGGATTTATCTTGTCGAGATGCTTGATTTGAGTATAGGCTTGCCAGTGTCAGCATCTATTTGGCCTTTCAAATGTGTTCGGACATCTTTCAAGAGTGGTTTAATGACTTGATATGGGCTTGATTTTACTCAGATCGAACTAGTTTTTATATCATTAGGTTTGTCTCATCGAGCTGGTTAATTTGACTATAAATTTGCTGAAATCGGAGCTCTGGATGACTTTATTAATATTTTAACATTTTTTATTCAAATATTGTCTCAAGATCATGTTATGCCTCGAGATTTGTGTCGGATGATGAAAATTTGTTGGTGACGTTTCAGTTGTCCCTCTATTTTTGGGTGAAATCATTTTTATCTTCTGAAAATATTAAGATCTGAGGCATTTGTGTCGTGTATATATATTATTTTATTATTACTGCTATAAGAATATTTTTTATCCTTACATAATAAGAGTTGAACTTAGCTCAATTGTTTGGTTTCTTTTGCTTCATAAATTAGTGCTAGAGTTCAAATCTTAGCTTAGACATAAATAATAAAATTTATTTGAGAGGTGGAAAGGTGGAAAGGTGAAATTTAGGATCTTGAATAGTTGAAAGCCCGAATTCGAGCTAATGAGAAAATGCATCACCTTTTTTTCTTGGAATATGAAAAGTTATTTATTTATTATTATTGTTTTTTAATGAATATTTTTCTCTCTCTTTTTTATTTTATTTTTTAATAATGAGGGGATATGAAAAGTTTTTTTTATGAGCATTTAATGCTTGTTCTTATTTTTAGATTTATATATTAATGTGCATTTAATGACCAAGACTCTTTGTGAGCCTATAAATAGGCCTAAAAGAGAGGAGGGTAGAGTTGCGGCGATGCGTCGTGGCGATGATTTGCTGCGGTGCATTGCGACGGCGAGATGCGGCGGCGTGACTCGTTGGGTGGTGCAACGCGGTGGCGCATTGCAGCGGCGGTGTATCGCGACGATGTGTTGCAGCAGAGCACTGCGGCGGGGTGTTGCGGCTGTGCGTTGCGGCGGAGCTTTGCTACAGTGCATTGCAGCGATGCAACGACACGTTGTGATGGTGCATCGCGGCGACTCATAGTGGCAGTGTGTTGCGATGACAGGACGCGTCGGGGCAATGCGTTGCGGCAGTGTGTCTTGGCGATGCGTTGCGACAGTGTGTTGCAATGACGTGACATGTTGTGGCAATGCATTGCGACAATGCGTTGCTGCAGTGTGTCTTGGCAATGCGTTGTGGCAGTGTGTCTTGGCGACGCGTTGCGGCAGGGCGACGCATTGGGACGATGTGTCGTGGTGACGCTTTGTGGCGGTGCGTTGCGGCGACGTGTTGCAGCTTTGCGTCGCGACGACGTGACGCATTGCAGCGGAGTGTCTCGACTACGCGCTCTGGTGGAGCTTCGCGGTGACACGTTACGACGGAGCGTCGGGTTCACTCATTACGGCGGAGCATCGCGACAAAGCGTCGCGGCGAGGCATTGCGGGGACGCGACGCGTTGTGGTTGTGTGTTGCAGTGATGCGTTGCGGTGGAGCATCGTGGCCATGCCTTGCGGCGGAGGGTCGCAATGACGAGTTGTTGTGCTGAGTTACGTTGCAGAGTTGCGGTGGCAAGTTGCAGTGCAGATGAAAGTTGTCCCTATCCTGCGTAGCAGGCAAACAACGAGATTTTTTTTTTGTTGTGGTGAAGAGGAAAGTTATCCCCGCTTTGCGTAGTAGGCAAGCAACGAGATCTTCTTTTTTATTGATGCAGCGCATTATGGAGGAAATTATTGTGTCGCACTTGCACGTTCTAGAGGTGATGCAGAAATGTTGTAGTTTTCTCACGGGGAAGATTTTCATGCTTATGTGGTTGTGATATCTGGAAACTCCCTGATGATCATCAGATGTACTAGAATTTTAGGGAGACGATGTCGACTCTAATTTAAGATGAGAGAATTTGTTGTAACACATGTACAAGTATATGTTGGATTTTGTATCATTTATTATCATGTGATGTGACATTTGTAGATGATGATAATGTATTTTTTTTTTCTTCCATGGTTGTTGTGGCTTCTTAATTGCACAAAATTATGCAATTAAAGTTAGCACACAATTTTTTATAAAATGAAGAATCGCATACCTTTTGTGGTTCATGCATTTCTAAGTTGTGCCTTCTCAGATCAATCTCTTATAGAAGCTTGAACCGGTACCTTCTAAGGCTCGTAGCCTTCCGATGTTTTTTAGTGAAGACCCTCTTGGGTTTGTCTACCAGCGGCATTGTAGCTTCTTATTGGGTCTTGCCTTCTGGGCTTGACTTCCAAGGGCATGGTTAAAAGGAGAATCCATTGAAGATGTAAGACCAGTTCTAAGTTATAGAACCGGAGATGCTCGACGGTATTAACCCGTAAGAAAGTCATATGAAATCTACTGAGGATGGTTGACCTATCCTAGGTTGTTGGTCGAAGCTTTTTCTTGATGAACTTAACCTGTTATGGAAGAGGTTGAAGGAAATCCACCAAGGATTTTTGACCTATCCGAGGCTGTATGTCAAAGCTTTTTCTTGACGACTGTAGCCTGTAATGGAAAAGGTCGAATCAAGTCCCCTTGAGATCGATTAAACCTAGAATAAGGTGTCAGAGATGTTCCGCGTTTCTTGAAACTGGGGGTAGATTGCAATAGACCATATGTTTTGTTGGAAATATGGTTGCAATCATACTCAAGAAAAATGTTTGATAACTTATTAGTTGTTGCTTTTGAATCTTTTTGCCCCCCAGTGTGGGCGCTTTCCATGTGAGCTTTTAAAACAACCCATGTATCGGACTTTAAAGAGATTAACTTCTTGATATAATTGAAGAAGATCTCCAGTAGGATGAAGGGAAATTGAGGAAGGGTTATTTGCGGTGAAGATTGTCCCCCAGTACATGAGTGATTCTCGTAGACTTGTAATCTGAATGAAATGTGAGATGACATCCCCACCACAGACTTGCACGGGATGTTAACAGAAACGATCTTTCGAGACTATAGTGAAGGTTGCCTCCCAGCTGGAAGAACTTGTGAAATACATTGTGTCTAAATAAGAATGCCCTAGGGATTTAAAAACGGAAACGATCTTTCGAGACTACAGTGAAGTTTGCCCCCAACATTGAAGAATGCATCAGAGATGACCTTCATAACACGAGGGTCGTTCCTTCGCCATTTGGATAAAGTACATCATTGGGAAAAGAAGAAAATGTTCGGTGTCTTAGAGTTGAAGACAATGTCGAACGGAACTTCGTTTCCAACAGACGGTGTCAAACTGATGTGTGCCAAAAAAATTCATGGGGGTAGAGAAAAGGATTATCGTCTTAGCGTTGCACGAGAATTCAGTACACACAGAGAAGAGAAGTAAGCAAAATGATACACCTCGACTTTTTACATAGAAAAGCCTTGAAAGGGGGAAAAACCATGGGGTCTAGCCCAGTTGAAATAATCCACTATGCAGGATGAGTGCACAGGTTCATTCTTCCTCTAAATTAGGAAAGATGAAATTACAAAGTTGCATAAGTATAATCTGGTTGCAGTTCTTGGAGACAACATGTTATAAGGGTCATTGTTGATTATTGTAGAGGTATTAATCCATTAAGAGTATTGTAGATGGTTGCTTCAGAAGCGTTGATTGACCAAAGAAATTGTAGTAAATCGTTACGGGAACTGTGGACCACATAGACCGTAGTGGCGAGTATGAATAACATCCGTAAACCGTCGGGGCCGGAGTCGGGAGCCGCACGAGCTGTGAGCCCACGTAGGCTATAGGGGCAAATATGAATGATATCTATAGGCCGCGAGGGCCGGAGTCGGGAGTTGCATGAGCTGATGACCACGTAGGTCATTTGAGCGAGTATGAATGACGTTTGTAGGCCCCGGAGGCCAGAGTAGGGAGCTACACCAGCTATGAACCAGGCAGGTCGTAGGGGTGAGTATGAATGACATCTGTAGGCTGTGGGGCCCAGAGCCGAGAATTGCACAAGCTACGAACCACGTAGGTCATTTTTGACACATGGACCGTAGTGATGAGCTCGTATCCCATGACGACGACTGACGGTGTTTAGTTGGTGGTGATTGACAGTGATTGGTGGTGACAGACGGTGATGGTCGCCAGTGGCTGATAGCGATCGACGGGTGTGGACGATGACTGGCGGCGGTAGATGATGATCAGCGGTGGTCGACGACGTCGGGATGGTGTGGACTTCAACTCCTTCTCAGAGCGTACAGTTCTCTCTGAAGTTTCAAGTCCCTCCCCTCATGTGAGGGGTGAGACTTTATTTATAGTGTTCTTGGTGTCATTAATGCATGAATATGAATTATTTTGATCGGACGGTCCGGAAAACTTCCTCTTATCAAAATACGTTTAATGGACATTTGAGTACCTTAACAATGTTAGAATTGCACAATCTTGGGCTCGTTGGATTTGTCTTGTCGAGACGCTCGATTTGAGTATAGGCTTGCTAGTGTATGCGTCTATTTCACCTCCCAAATGTGTCTGGACATCTTCCAAGAGTGGTTTAATGACTTGATTTGGGCTTGATTTGACTCGGATCGAACTAGTTTTTAAATCATTAGATCCGTCTCATTGAGCTGGTCAGTTTGACTATAAGTTTGTTAAAATCAGAGCTTTGGATGACTTTATTAAGATTTGAACGTTTCTTATTCAAAGTATCATTTCGAGATCATGTCATGCCTCAAGATTCGTGTCGGATGATGAAAATTTGTTGGTGGCGTATCACATGTCACTCAATTTTTATGTATTTTATTTTTTAAATGTATAAATAATAGTATATTTATGTTTTGTGAAATAGTTGGGTGATGTAAATAACAAAACCTGGGAGTTGATATGTAAGGAATTGAGTTGTATATATGTAAATGCCCTAATTTTTTTAATAATTATATCTCTTATATACTTATCTTACTTAAATTATTAATAAGTTAAAAAATTTAATGAGTAATTGAGTACTTGAATTTTTATATAAAATTAAAAAATTTATTTATACTTTATTTTATATTAAGCTAATAAATAAGGTAAAAATTGAAATAAATACTAAATTTTTTAATTCATTTATTAGCAAATTATTTTACAATTTATTAAGTAAATAAAATAATATATATTTTAAGTAATATTTCTTATATTCAAATAACATAAATAAGTACTAAAAATTAAAATAAAAAATACAAAAATAGCATTAATATTATCTTGTACATAAAAAAATATGAACATACAAATCTCGAAGAAACCAACTAGTCTCGCTTATCAACACTAAATGACAATGTATCGGGATAGTAAAAAGACACAAACACTAAGCAACATTTCCTTCGGTCGGAAAATTGAGCGGACTGAATGGAAGCACGGCTGAATAAATGAATGAATGAAGGCACCTAATCCGGATAGCCATTCATGATCAGCTCACACAATTGATTCTGGAACTCCTCACAAAGATGGCTAAAGGGCACCCCACAGAATGTCTTTCTGATCCTCTGAGAAGACCCTTTGACCTGCTTGTCAGATTACGTTGATACACCCACTACTTTATGACCAAAGTTCAACTTAATGACTCTCTACTCGAGATTCAATTGAGAGGGTCGACCGACGACCTTTCAACTGACCAAATGTCTGGCGGTCGACAAAAGGCTATCAACCGACCGAAAAACAATATTATCGAGTCTTTAAATGCCCCTCTTCAAATATTTATGAATACAAAATGGTGTTAATATCAATTATAAATATGAAAGGGTGTTGGAGTTGGTTACTGATGCAACCTTAACTTAAGTCCAAGTGTACTTCACACTATGGGGCCCAACGTAAGCGCATTTATCTCTTTGTAAATAGGGGCTTTTGAGTCCACTTTGTCGAACCCACAGGGAAAGGAGGTAATTAAGTTTAGAAAAAGTTCTAGTCTACTAAATTTTTCCTTAGCTTGGAAATCAAGTTTGTTTAAAGTTATGCTAACAAGTTCTAATGAATTTATAACTACTCTTAAAGGGTTACTCATAACGTTACTTTACTCTATTTGACTTTGTAAAAATCAAGTTATAAAGCTATCTTCTCTTGCAATGATATAAGTTGAGCAGGGGAAATAACAAGAGTTCAAATTGTGAATCGGGCTAGTGACAAATAGAAACATTATTTTTCTTTACCCTCTTCTGAGTGCATAAAAAAACATGGTTAAATTGGTTAATTCCTTAAAACTTAATTTAAACCCATCATAGATTATTTCCCTAACTTTTGCATCTCCTTATAGTTTACTTGCATTATACCCTATAAATCAACGTGAGTAACCTAATCTTTCTTCCATAGCTCTCGCAATCATTATGGATCATAACAAATTTTAACTACTCACTTGGCCAGAATGAAAAGTAAAATGTGCCTTGAAGAATACTCGTCACATTATGGTTTTTTTTAAAAAACTAAAAGTACTCTTTCATTCTTACCGCTTCTACTTAATCATCACAAGAGAAAGGTAAAAAGACTACTCACAAAGCACGACAAAAACACTGTAAACTATCTTTGAAACTAACCCAATCCACTAAAATTGTGTTACAGAAAATACAATATAAACGAGTACACAATACATAGCTTTTTCCCTTCACAAAGTGCTAGAAATGCCTTCCCAAGGGTTCTCTCAATCCTCGCTACCAAGCTGAATGTCATTCCTCCAATACAACTCACAAATATCACTAAAATCTCTAGATAAACTCACTTAAATCTTCCCTGCAGCAAACCCAACCTTACTATCCTCATCTATCATGAATAGAATTAGCCAAAACTCTCCAAGAAATCTCCGTTACATCTGCCAAATAACTCTCCACGTAATGGTCAAAACTGCTAAAAACTGCCCAGTTGTTGCTGGCACCATTGGTGCCTATGTGACAACCTTTATTTGTGTGGTCAACATTGCCACCTAAATACCAAAGAAGGCGGTGCCAAGGCACCTGGTAGGAGCGCTTAGATGTCCAATGGCTAACGCCTAGGCGCCCAACACTTGAGTCGCCTTTTGCTCCACATACTTTTGCTTCACTCTATTTCTTCTCCACTTTATTCCACCTCTACTACCTGCTGTACCTGCATGAAAAACATAAATATACTCTTCTTTAAAGTATAATTTCATCCATAAAAAAGTGCAATACATAAAAATTAAGCAAGTTTTTTTACACGTCAAAATCCCCTAAACATAAACGTTACTTGTCCTTAGGTAACTAGAATTTTAAAACAAAATCTATTAATTTGAGGGAGTGGGTTGGATTAAGACTTTCAATAATTTTGCCTTAGAAATTTCATAGTGTAACTTTAAAATAACTCAAGTAAATCAGCCTAGAACTAGAGTATAAGAAAACCTTGTATTCAACTTTGAAAGTATGATTTTGTTATTTACTTTAAAAACAATTGATACTTGTTAAACTTAGGGGCCTTAGATAATATAAAAAATAGAACTTAAGCTCTCTATTGAAAAAGTTTGACTAATACTCCTGAAATACAAACAAGCTTAGGAATGTAATGAAGTTTTTACTTAAAAAAAAAATAAAGCGAGACCAATTTTTTATTAAGCTTCTCCTCAAGCTTCTCCTTACTTAATATTTTTCTTTTAATTTCTTTTACTTTAGGTTATTTTTCAATTCTTAATAAATTTATAGAAGAATTACTATATTTGGATAGACCTTTAATAATTTTGAATTTCATTATTATCTCCCTAAAGTAAAACTTATCATACTCCTTTACTTTTAAAACCTTTCAAAAATTGTAAGCATCAGTTGAAAATAGGATTTTAGTAGAGGCTCAATTAAAATACATATCTAAGAATTTTCAGTTTTTCAAATATACTACTATTTAAAATAAAATAGTAAAATCATTTTTCTATATGTTTAACTACAAGTTAACTTAACTCTAGTATAGTCTCATTCATATAGAATTTTAAATAAGGATACTATGTCATTCCTTTAATCAGAGTTGGAGTAATTTAAAGTTAACACCACATAACTCAAATCCTTTTGAAACATAATAATTTAAATGCACGTTATTGAGGAGAAATAAGGTTAAGCTTTTAAAAATTTCTCTCCCCCTCAAACTTTATTTGCAACATATATAACAATTTAGAACAAAAATAAAAGTTGGGTGAAAATAGCTCAGAAGTACATTTTAGCACATGTGTTTATCATAAACATTTATAGGTATACATAAGAAAGAATAATTTTGTAATAGTTGAAAATTGCAGCTAAATAGGGTTAGAATGAAATTATAGCATAAAAAGTTTAAATAACACAACAGATAGATAAATATGCATATCCACAACCACAACACAAAATATCCAGAGATTACATCTATAATAGTAGCAAGGAAAATAAAATAGTTTCTAGTAAATTAGAAAATACAAAGAATAAATTAGCAACATCAACAAAAAATAAATATAATACATCTACATCGAAAGAATCTACTCCTCCTCCTCATCATCATCAGAGTCCTCCAGTTCATCTACCTCCGTAGATCGGTTGATTTGCTCATGAAACTAATACAAAGGTTACATAAAACTTTATTACATAAACCATTGATTCTTCCTGTACATTTCCACTTCAGCTACTTAGAACTTGGCATGATGATCAATTTGATTTTTGTATTATCCATCCAAGTGTGAACAATGCTCAGCCAATCTATACACCTCTTCATTTAAAATTTCAAAATCATTCTCTACTTTTTTTTAATTTTTGTTCAAATGCACCCCTTGAAGTAGTATGATGTAGGTGGTAAGAAGAAGAAGAAATAAGCTGCCTTATATCTGATCATTTTTTCAAAATTTGCATGCCACCTGTATAACTCAATTTTTTATGTGAAGATTGGCTTTAATGGATGAAGAATCTCCTCACCACTACTAACAGCAACTCCTGCATGCTAGCATAAGGAAAAGATAACAGATGGATGCCCCAAACAAAGAGTCGTTCCTCCTTTTGTGGAATTTACTATAGAATAACAAATGATCAAACCTATATCAATGGGATTATCATTCTAGATACAATAATTAAATAAGGCTCGATCCATTGTCACTTCGCTAGTATTGGTAAATGGAATCATTTTAATTGAAATTAATTAGTGTCAAGCCCTAGATATTTCATTTAATTTGGAAGCAAGAATTTTGATCTGAACTCCCTCACTGACTTTCCACTCTCCTCTACCATCAGTTAAGAATTTTATAGCTTGATCAAGATAAGCATTAGTAAAAGTAGAATCGGCATAGGAGCACTAAGTGGGATCACTCAAAGACAATAAGGCATTGATGTAAGAAGGAGAAATATTCACATAAGTTCCTCTCACAAAAATAAATCCATCTCGAGCTTCAAGTAAATTAGAATAAAATTCTCTTATTACTGGTACCACAACAATAGAGGTATTATAACTAAATTTTTGCCATTTATTACTTATAATTACTCTTTCAACCACTCTCCCAGAGTTACCAAATCCCCTCTCCACTATTAACTTTTTTGACACTAAGAGGTCATTATAGTGCTCTTGGGCTAGAAAGCTTACAAACTTCTTATCGTTAAATGAAGATTTGGATTTGCCTCCTTTGGTTTTGGGGGCCATATTCAAATAAAGCTATGAAAATAAATTGATATGAGGCTAAATAAATAATGTAGATGCACACAAGATGTTAGTTTTGGGCTTAATCAAACCTCGCCCCACAATAATCCCTCTCATTCATTTTTTTTCTACAAACCAGAAAATTTCCCAGATGAAGAACGGAATGGTAAGCTCAAGAAGTGGAAACTTACCTTAGGTAGGTGGTTTCCACTCTCCAAACTTCAAGGATGGAGCACAAATACATAGTGAAAGAAAACCCTAAGTTTTTCCTCTAAATCACTGAAGAGGATTTGGGAAGGAGGTCTTGCAAAAATGACATAAACCAGGCCGATTTACACATTTTTGTCGAACTGGAAGGAGCAGCCCCTAGATGCTGCGATTGTGACACCAAGGCACTGCCCTTGCCTTTGGTGTAGCACCTTGGGGATAGGGGCACTAGGGCCTACATTCATGACCCAGATTTGGTCCTGGTTATTTAAATTCAATTCTTGATCCTCCTCGAGTCCTTCATCACACCATAAACACACAAACATTAAAGATAAATGAGGATCACTCATTCTCCTTCTCATCACATCTCTCTTCTCCAATTTTTCATTTCCAATGAAATCTCCTTCAAATAACTGTTGGGTGCTTTTAGATATTTTTGTAGGGCCAATCCCTAAGACAAGATTGTTCTTGATCTATTGGCTTATGTGTTTCCAACCGTAGGTGTTACCTTATCCTATAAAATATACACTGATCCCGAAACTGCTTATATGCAACAGTATAACAATGTCTTTGATGATATTTTTCACTTATGTTTCCTTACTTTGCAACAGAACAAAAAACTTGATCCTGACAAAAAAAAGAATTTAACTCTTTAATTTATATTTATATTAGGATACTACACAAGTATACGTATCATTATCAAGTAATATNACAAATAAAATAGCCACTATAATACAATTTTGAATACTACAATGAAGTTCATCTACAGTAGGGTTGGCATAATCTTTTAAAGGTCTAAACTGATGAATTTCAACATTTTGATTATTTTGGTCTGCCATTTTTGTAATTTTTTTGGATTTTTCAGATGAATTTTAACATTTTCATTATTTTGCTTTGTCATTTTTGTATTTTTTTTGCATTTTTCAAGATTTATAATTTTTTTGGTTTTTCTAGTTTTTCTAATAGTTCTTTCTAATTCAGAATCTTAGGGCACTAGTCCTTCAGAACCTGAACTATGCATATACTAACATAAAATAAAATAAGATAAAATAAAACATACAAAATAACATACAATATATAAAGTTTAAATAAAACTTTCTAAAAATAGAAATTTACTTAGTTTTCTTCCCTGGCAACAATGCCAAAAACTTGATCTCGACTTAATGCTTGTGCACAATATAACAATAGCTCTAATTGTATTTTTCACTTATATTTGTTTATTTTGTAACAAAACCAAAAACATGATCCTGAAAAAAATAAGAATTTAACTTTTTAATTTATATATATTTATATTGGGATAGTACGCAAGTATATGTATCATTATCAAGTAATATATGACTTTTGGATTAAGACCTAAATATCAAACCCATAGGGAAGATTATGCAATATGCACTTTTTAGAAAGTTTTTCTATTTTTAAAAAGATAATTATTTAAACTAAAAATAATTTTTGCAAGATGTTAAAATTTAAATATTTTTAGTATTTTTGATATTTTAACAAAATAGTAACAACTTAAAAAGACAACTAAATTTTTTGTAGAAGAAAAGAAAATAATATGAAAAGATCCTTCATCTTATCATGAACCAGTAATAAGTATAGGAATTTTGTTGTGGAAATATGCAAATTGTGTTGTGCCAAATAGGAGCAATAATATTCTTTACCCTTACTAGAGATGCTACAAAGAACATTGGCTAATTTGAAGTTTGAATAGTTCTGAAGACCTGCTAGGCAGGGAAGATGCTAGCTCTCACTCTAGACTTCCCTTGATTCCCTCCACCTGGGGGCTAACATTCTCGTGTCAGAACCTAAAGCAATAGACCAAGTTAGGGGCTTTAACTTGTCATTTTAAAGTCCTTTAACACTAGAACTATCAATGAATATTTCCTTATTTATTTGCACTCAATCATATGAACTACATTCTCATTCATACAACCTCATGNTTTTTTTATTAAGACCTGAATATCGAACCAACAGGAAAATATGCAATATGCACTATTGAACAACAAACTTTCTATTTTAAAAAGATAATTACTTAAACTAAAAATATTTTTGCAGTATTAAAATTCAAATCATTTTAGTATTTTTGATATTTTGACAGAACAATAACAGTTTAAAAAGATAACTTGAGTTTATATAAAAGAAAAACACTAAATTTGAAAAATACTCTTTATCATGAATCAGTAATAAGTATAAGAATTCTGTTGTGAAAATATGCAAATTGTGTTGTGTCAAATAGGAGCAATTATATTCTTTACCCTTACTGGATATGTTATAAAGAACATTGGCTAATTTAAACTTTGAATAGTTCTGAAGACCGACTAGGCAAGGAAGATATCAGCTCTCACTCTAGAGTTTCCTCGATTCCCTCCATCTGGGGGCTAACATCTCGTATCAGAACCTAAAACAATAAACCAAGTTGGGGGCTCTAACTTGTCACTTTAAAGTCCTCTAACTCTACACTATTCAATGATTATTTATCTATTTATTTGCACTAAATCATATGAATTACATTCTCATTCATACAACCTCATGTGNATGTTCTCATGACAAATTTTAAAATCTAGATTGGCCAAATCAAGAAGTAAATAAAGTGCATGGAATTAAATCTTCACAACTTCTTCCAACATTAAAGATCAATACTCTCCACAACTTCCATCCAAAACGTAAGTACTTATCATTTTAAGAAGAAAGATAAAGAAAACTTCTCAGAATCCATGGAGAAAATAAAACCACACTTTAGTTTAAAAGAAGAAATCATTGTCAAACCAACAACAAGTCTCGATTAAAACTAAAAGTAGTCTAAAACAAAAAGATAAAAACTTATCTCAAGTCCTCCACCAAACTCTTGAAGTTCCTTTGAATCTCTTCTCTTTTACAATCACTCAAAACAAAATAACAAAAAGGATAAAGTAAATAAAAAGTGGTTCCTGAAAATCTCTCCAAACTAACTCCCCGAAGAAGATGTTTTAAAACTTGCCAATATTTTCAAGACTCTTTTCTAAGTCCTCTTTTCTTTGATTAATAATTTTCCAAGAGGTACTTTGGGATCTCTTCAAAATGTGTCTTGATTCGATGTATTTGCCCAGGAGACGCATCCATTCATGATAATTATTTTCCATGGTGGTTACAACCACCTATTAAGACAATGGGTGCCTCAAAAACCTCTTTGAAAATCATGAAAATGAATTTTACTTATCTAGTAACTGTTATTGGTGCTTAAGCATGGGTCTCGGCGCTTAGGCGCAACCGTCTCTGTTTAACTGGCGCTTAAGCGCCGGATCTTGCGCTGCCTTCCTGGAAAGCAAAGATCAGCCTCTGTCCGGCCTTTTTCTGCATACAACAGGAAAAACATCAGTGGGTCAAAACTTGGCATGAACAAGAATAAAACAAAGTATTTATTGAAGTGAAATTTAGCTTATTTTAGTGAAATGAAGTGTTTATTTATGTATGAATTTAATTTTGTGGAACATTACACTCAAAAGTGGAAAGGAAAAATGATTTAAAGTTTAAAAGTTTTCAAAATTTTCAATACATTGAGGTTAATTCTAAAATTTAGACCCGATCATAGACATTTGACCACATAGATAACTCTAAAACAATCAAAGTTTCAAAGTTTCAAAGTAAGAAAAGACAAGCGACATCTGGCTGCGTAATAGGTTTTCAGGTATCGTCCATCTATTGGTAACATGGGTCTTTTACCTTGGAAGTTCACTAACTGGTAGGCTCCTCCTGTGTAGACCATTTCAACGACAAATGGTCCCTCCGAAGTTGGCTCAAATTTTTCACCTTTTTTGTGACGTGCAAGAATAGGCCTTTTGAGCACAACTACGAGGTCACCAAGTTTGAATGTCCTTGGGCGTACCAATTTGTCATGGGCTTGTACCATCTTCTCCTGGTAAAGCTCCAAATGTTGTTGTGCTTCTAGTCCTTTTNATGAAAATCTCTCCGATTTTCATTTTGATTTCTTGTTTGTGTGCATGATTTCTACTTTTAAACTCAAGTGTGGTCGTGTTTTCTCATCAAATTCTGTGTAGTTTTCTTTATCTTTTTCTTTGAAATGATAAGTGATTAAATATTGAAAGGAAGTTGTTTGAAGTATTGGACTTCAATGTTGGAAGAATTTGTGATGATTTAAAACCTTGCACTTCATTTATTCATTGGTTTGGCCAACTAAGATGTTAATACCTGTTGTGAGAACATGTAAGATCCGAGTTGGTATTATCTAAGTTAACAAATGGTAAGAATCACAATTGATTTCATGGATGAGAATGTAGTTCATGAGGATGAGTGCAAATAAATAGGGAAATAAACTTTCAAGTGTGTAGAATTAGTGGACTTTAGAGTGACAGGCTAAAGCCCCCATTTTAATTTATAGTTTTAAGTTTTGATACGAGATGTTAGCCATTAGGCGAAGTGAGAAGAGGGAAATCTAGAGTGAGAGCTAGTATCTTCCCTACCTAACAGGTCTTCAAAACTATTCAAACTTTAAATTAGATAATATTCTTTATAACATCTCTAATAAGGGTAAAAAATATTATTGCTCCTATTTGACAGAACACAATTCAAATACTTTCACAACAGATTTTCTATACTTGTTACTGATTCATGATAAGGAAAAAAATATTTTATTTATATTGCTTTTATCTTGAAAATATTTAGTTAAGTTAATTAACTGCTTACTTTATTTTTAATTATAAAAAAAAATTACAAAAATATTTGATTTTTCATTCCTATTACAGCATGTCGAGGTAATGTAAGAATCCTTTGCTAAGTAGAATTTTGTTATCTAGTTTCTCCTTTTTTGTAGAGTGCATATTGTCAAGTTTTTTCTGTGGGTTTGATATTCGGGACTTAATCAAAAAGTCTTATATTACTTGATAACAATACGTATAATTGCGTAGTATCCCATATTTAAATATTGTAACTTTATTCTTATTTGCTTCACAATGAAGAATTTACCTAGCTTTTGCTTAGGATCAAATTTTTGGCATTATTACAAAATAAGAATTATTATTAAGGAAATTAAGCATATAATCTCATACATCTTAATAGACATCTATATAGAAAGTCGGGATCAAGTTTTTGGTGGCATTGCCGGGGAAAATTACAAAATTTCAAAAGATGTTTTTAGAAAGCAAATTTCTATTTTTATAAATTCATATTTAAACTTTAAGATTTATTATAGGAATATTGTAGTATTATTTTTATATAAAGTTCTTGTTTGTGTGTTGATCTTGACTTAATGCTTATGCACGGTATAACAATAGTTCTCATGGTATTTTTCACTTATATTTCCTTATTTTGCAATAAAACTAAAAACTTGATCCTGAAGAAAAATAAGAATTTAACTTTTTAATTTATGTATATTTATATTAGAATACTACGCAAGTATACGTATCATTATCAAGTAATATATGACTTTTTAATTAAGACCTAAATATCAAACCCATAGGGAAGATTATGCAATATGCAATTTTTAGAAAATTTTTCAGTTTTTAAAAAGATATTTACTTAAACTAAAAATAATTTTTGCAGGAATTTAAAATTTAAATATTTTTTTATATTTTTGATATTTTAACAAAACAGTAACAACTTAAAAAGATAATTAAAGTTTTTGTAGAAGAAAAATACTTATTATGAAAATATCTTTCTTCTTATCATGAATCAGTAATAAGTATAGAAATTCTGTTATGGAAGTATGCAAATTGTGTTGTGCCAAATAGGAGCAATAATATTCTTTACCCTTACAAGAGATGCTATAAAGAACATTAGCAAATTGAAAGTTTGAATAGTTCTGAAGACCAGCTAGGCAGGGAAGATACTAGCTCTCACTCTAGAGTTACATCGATTCCCTCCACCTGGGGGCTAACATCTCGTATCAGATTGGCCAAATCGAGAAGTAAACCACCTGGGCTAACATTTTCGTATCAAAACCTAAAATAATAAACCAATTTGGGGGCTTTAACCTGTCACTTTAAAGTCCTCTAACTCTACACCCATCAANCTTTTCCCTTGAGACTCTCCAATTCTTCAAGTCTGAGTTTTGCGCTTTCTTCCATTGTGAGTTGATTGGCAATGGTAACTCTGAGAGACGGTGTATGTATTTCTAGTGGGAGCACGACCTCAGACCCGTACACGAGCATATAGGGTGTACATTGAGTGGGAGTCCTGAAAGTCATCTGATAGGCCCACAAGGCTTCTAATAGTTTGTTGTGCCAATCCATTTTGTTTTCATCTAGTGTTTTCTTCAAACTTTGTACCATTATTTTGTTGAAGACTTCAGCCATACCTTTTGCCTTGCGGTAGTAAATCGTAGAGTATCTCCAATCTATCCCATGTCCTTTAACAAAATTGTTGATCTTTGTGTTTCTGAAAGTTGTCCCATTGTCGGAAATTATTCTTCGCGGTACTCCAAAACCGTAGACAATTTGGCTTTTAAAAAATTGAAGGATGTGCTGTGTTGTAACCTCAGGTAACAACACTGCCCTACCTATTTGGAAAAGTAATATGTAGCGGCAAGTATAAACCTGTGTCCTTTGGAAGATGGAGGGTCTATCAGACCTATTATGTCTTTGCCCATACACTCGAATGGCCATGAGGCAACAGTTCGATGTAGCACATTCGGATGCTGGTGTAAGACCACTCCATGCACTTGGCATTGGTGACATTTTCTGGTTGTATCCATGCAATCGGACATCATTGATGGCCAATAATACCCGGGTCTTTCGATCTTCATTTTCATTTTTGGCCCTGACTGATGAGAGCCACACAATCTGACATGTACTTCTTCACAATATTCTTTTCTTTGACTCTGCTCAAACACCGTAGCCACATATGGTCGAATGATCTGCTGGAGAGAACGTTTCCCACCAAGGCGTAAGACATAGCCCTTCTTGTGATATGGTGTGCTTTAGACTTATCTTTTGGCAGCTTTCCAGTATGCAAATATTCTATTAATGCCTTGCGCCAATCCTCATTAATGTCTGCACCTGCATTTATTATTTCTTCTTTTCCGAGCTTGTGTATACTGTCAAGATCGATCTTGGACAAGACTTGTTTTCCTTGTACAATGATTTAATGGAATCCTCTGGGAGACATGCCATTTCCTTGGCAACTTTTGCTAGAGCGTCGGCATGGGAAATATCTCCCCTAGAAATCCGATAGAAAGTGACATCCGGGATCTGCTCCAAAAGCTTCATCGTGTACCTATGATATTCTGATAACCTAGGTTTCTGAATCTTATATTGTCCGGTGACTTGCTGGATGACGAGTTGGGAGTCGCCATATATGGCAATTTTTGTTATATCCATTGAGATTGCTATTCCCAGTCTGGTGATTATTGCTTCATATTCCAGTTCATTATTGGTGCACAAATCTTTCAGGTGGTACGAGAACGTCAACATACCCTTGTCTGGCGTGATAAAGATCAAAACAATCTCTGCTTTGTCTGGTATAACTGTGCCTTATCCTTTGTCTTTTCTGGCTGATGAAGCGCCGTCAAAGTACATCTCCCAGCATTGCGCACTGGAAAATTTCATTTGTAGTGATTGATCATCTGGTAACTCATCGTTGAGAGAGGACGTTTAATTTACATATATACTAAGTTTTAGAAAAATACGAAATCAAATTGACCTCATATTTTTCATAGTTTAAATGAAAGAGCGTTGTACTTCAAACCCTGTATCTATTCCAAAGGATAAACACAAGACTTGAGGATGAGACTCGATCAAATAAACTAAAGAAATTATGACATCTGTTTGGTCTGTAAAACCTTTATATTTGCCGACAAGTTTCCTTATTTAATATAAAAGAATTAAATTGGGTTTATATTAAGCTGGGTTCGGACATGCTTCCTATAAGGGCAAGCCTGTATAGTTAATTACATCTTAAATGACCAAAGTCACGTAAGAAGTCTCTCGATAAAAATTAGAAAATATTATCTTCAAAGAATTTTAATGGGTGGGACTTATCAATGAGAACGAACGTAGTGGTGTGAAGAAGGGATTGGTTCAAATTTAGAACATTTTATTGTAGAATTCAATGGACGAAGAGCTAGGGGATGTCATGGATCCAGAGGAGAACCTCGGTGACTTCCCAAGCTATCCTAATGTTTGGCTTCAACTTTGAGGAGAAATGTTTAAGGGTTTCATCCTGCCAATTTTATTAGTTAGGGCTTACATTCATGTGAAACGATCTCACAAATTGCCTGAAAGATGTGAGGATTTAGGTCGTGACAAATGACAACCTCGGAATCCTAAGGCGAGTTAGGGCTTATATTGTATAGCAAGGCTACACAAAGGCCTAAAGATAAGGTGAGGATTTACGTTGTATAAGCAAGCAACCTTGAAGTCCTATCGCTTTGTTGTTTAAGTCTAAGGAAATAAAATTTTTTTAGTTGGGGAAGACAAGTTTTGCTGTTGAAGATGCTCGTGCTGCCCATCATGCTAGCTCCAAGCTCCTTGCCACGACAAGTTTGAGTTTTCTAGTGTGTCAAGTTATGATGTCAAACCAGGTGGCCCTATGGTTGAAGTTCTTTAAATTTTATGGGGGCATGTTAAAGTTTATTAGAGCGACTCCAGTTAGGATCCTACGGTTCTCTCGTTCCGGCACCACTATTTTCTATTGGATTCACTTAGTCCAAATGAACGCAATCTTAATGAGTTCCATAATTTCATTTAAATCGTGGGAAGCCTCGTTAGCAACCGTAGGTTACTCCCTCATTCCGGCACCACTATTTTCTATTGGATTCACTTAGTCCAAATGAACTTACTAAACCCATCTTAATGAGTTCCATAATTTCATTTAAACCGTGGGAAGTCTCGTTAGCAACCGTAGGTTACTTAATGAATTCCCATTTCATTTAGCCTTGGGAAGCCTCGTTAGCAACCGTAGGTTACCTCCTCCGAGGGGTTCCCGATCTTCCAATAAGGACATTTTAATTTAGCGGAAAACCTCGTTAGCAACCGTAGGTTACCTCCTCCGAGGGTTCCCGATCTTCCAATAGAGAGGGAAGCCTCGTTAGCAATCATAGGTTACCTCCTCCGAGGAATTCCCGATCATCCTATAGAGATAGAAGCCTCGTTAGCAACCGTAGGTTACCTCCTCCTAGGGGTTCCCGATCTTCCAATGGAGACATTTTATGTCCAAATGAATTTACTAAACTCAACTTAATGAGTTCCATAATTTCATTTAGACCGTGGGAAACCTTGTTAGCAATCGTAGGTTACCTCTTGCGAGGGATTCCCGATCATCCGATAGAGATGTCTTAACTTAGTTGAAGTTGTAGTTTTGTGTGATGTTTGTGATTAAATTTTGAGTTGTTTTATATTATGAATGTTGTGGCGGTGTATTTTATCTTGGTTATGTTTAGTTTTTGATTTGGTTTTGTGGTTATCCTGATAGTTTTAGTTTTCATGCATGGTGGCGTCGATGTTTAACATGAAGGTTTGCAGGTATAAAAGCACAATATGAAAGTACAACAAAGATAATGCTGAAAATTGTAAAAGCGTATCTGACGAGTCTTCTTGTTCCTCCACCTGAAACTCAAAAGGCATGTTAAGACAATTTATATGAGACAGGGAAGTAAGATTTTGGTAGTTTTCATAACCCTATGTCATATATTGGTGGGTCCTTAGGACTTTAATTAAGGATTATTTTGTCAAGCAAAACATATTAAGTTTAGTATATCTTCAAGATATTCAACAGTTCTAGAGAAAGAAGCAGGTCCGTGCTACTCTCTCACTGCCTGGTGGAAAATCTTGTGTTCTTTTAACTTGTTAAGTTGCTTAATAAGTCATCCTTTAAATACCCTTATTGCTCAGTGAGCACTGATGTCTCAATTATCCCTAAGAATAGGGTAATTATCACTTGTGATTCAATTTAGCGAACATTGATGTCTCAATTATCCCTAAGAAAGGGGTAATTATCATTTGTCATTCAATTTAAGAATTATGTGGGTGAAGACCCTTGAAGAAGCAAGTTAATGTAAGTTGAACACTTAGCCAAATTTTAATCCTAATTGGGCTTAGTGGTGTTTCAAGGATGTCAAGCAAGTTAGTGTTGTTGGAACACTTAGCCAAATTTTTAACCCTAATTGGGCTTGTAGTGTTTGAAAGATGTTTTAATTTTCAATGATATTTACTTTTCAAATCATTATTTAAATGAAACTTGATTTAGCCTAAGTCACTACTAAGCCCTTAAGACCTAGGTGAGTGAAATCCTTGTTTAAATGAAACTTGATTTAGCCTAAGTCACTACTAAGCCCTTAAGACCTAGGTGAGTGTCTTGTTAAGCTTTAGGTGGTTATAATTCATGATTTGAATTTTATTTGAAAATCAAAATAGGGGTAATTTAAATGAAACTTGATTTAGCCTAAGTCACTACTAAGCCAACTTAGGTGAGTGTCTTAATTAGGTTTGAAAAGATTAAGCTTTAGGTGGTCATAATTCATGATTTTTAGGTGAGTGTCTTAATTAATTTTGAAAAGATTAAGCTTTAGGTGGTCATAATTCATGATTTCAGGTGAGTGTCTTAATTAGTTTTGAAAAGATTAAGCTTTAGGTGGTCATAATTCAAGATTTGAATATTATTTAAATGAAACTTGATTTAGCCTAAGTCACTACTAAGCCCTTAAGACCTAGGTGAGTGAAATCCTTGTTTAAATGAAACTTGATTTAGCCTAAGTCACTACTAAGCCCTTAAGACCTAGGTGAGTGTCTATTTTGAAAATGTTAGGCTTTAGGTTGTCATGATTTATGATTTTAATTTTATTTGAAAATCAAAATAGGGGTATTAAATTGATTAATTATTGACTTCAAAAGTCGCCTAAGCCCTATTTTCATTTTATTTTAATAAACTTCCAAATTTTACTAATTTAGAAATCTAATAAATTATCTTTTTAATTAAGAAAGTGAGTTTGGTTTCTACCAATTAACCCCTTATGTTCCAAACATCAAATAAATTGATTAAGTTCAGAGGTTACCCATTTCCCTTCTTGAATTAAGCCTAAATGTTAATTAAGGCTAAATTTCCAAAATTTCACATTTAGCCCTAAGGCTCTAACACTTCGTAATTTTTTAAATTCAGTTCAAATGACTTTAAATTTTTATCCTACCTCATTCGTGGGTCAATTAAGACATTAGAGGAGAAAATATGATTTTTCAAATTTTAATTTATTTTATATAATTTTTTTTATGCAAAAAGAGGATTTTTCAAAGAAAATTTATAACTTGACCAAGGTAAATCCTAATTCCTTGAAATTTTTACTGGAGTTAGGCTTAGACCAAATAAGCCTTTGGACCAAATTTAATGATTTTTTTAGTTTTATTTGAATTTTAAGAATTATTGTAACTTATGGGGTATTTATTAAATTTAAAATATTTTAAATGGAGAAAATTAAGTTTTCGATTTTTGAAAAGTCTCACTCAGGTCTGATAACTCAAAGAAGATTTTATATTTTTTTTGAATTTTATTTGATTTATTGGAATTATTTTAGTGAAAACACATTTATAGCCTTTAAAAATTATTTTTAAACTTTGAAATTCAGTTTCTTTATTTAGAAAACCAGAAAAAATATTATAATTGTTCCTAAGTGATTAGCGAGTAATTTAGAATATTTCCATGAGTTTTATTATTTTGTGATTTTTATGAATTTTTAATTATTTTAAATACCTAAAAATAGGCTAAAAATAAAGTTTTTATTTTAAATATCATTTTATTTTTATAAAATACTCCAAATCATAGAGAACTCAAAAAATAAGTTTATATAAATTCTGAGTTATATTTTTAAAAAAAAAAATCATTTAGGTGCCAAAAAGATATTTAACTTGAAAAATCAATTTAGACCATCAAATGTACTCAAAATGTTTTGAAATTTTTATGGGGATTTCTCTGGATCTTAGAAAGCAGTGGAGATAAAAAATTAAGTCATTTTTTATATTTTTCAAAATTAATTATCTTAGTGATTTAGTGTTTGTGAAAATTAGGTGCATTTTAAATGACTTGACTCATGAAAAAATTTCCTAAAGGATTCCTGGTCAACATAAACCTTCCAATTTTTTCGTGGAATTTTCTAATTAACATGATAATATCCATGATTAATTTAAGCAAATAATGTGCATAAACTTGAAAAATATAGATCTCTGTCAGGAGACTTCCAATGACTTTGAAAAAATTAGAGGATGTTTTCCTTGACAGAGGATATAACATGTTAAAATTTCAAGCCATGGTGAAGTGCCAATATGCATGGAGAATCAAAACATTCAAATCAATATTTAATTAATTAAAAAAAAAAATTCATAAAATGGACTTCAAAATCTTTCCACATTGTTCTCCTCTATGCACTGAGCAAGTGGGTATTTTTATTTTATTTTTATGATTTTTCTACACCAAGTTATGAATTTTTGAAGTTAGGGATATTTAAATAAATAAGAAAAATCCTTATTTATCTATTTAAACAGCGCGACGCCATGTAGATCCTAGGAGGCTCCAAACTCCAAGCTGTGCGCTCCGATTCGACACCGCCATCCACCTCAGCGTCGACTCGGCCTGCGGATTATGTTCTGAAGCGTTGTCTGGCTTGATCTCCTTTGTCCATCTGATACACGCACGATCGGACGGCTCCCCGTCATCGTCCTGGATAGAGTGATCCCGTGACCGTCCACACTAAAACACTAACATCTCAGATTAGACAAAACCAAATCACTTTGGGTTTGATCCTATCGACTCGTCTAAGTGAGACGAACATATCCATCCGGTAATCATGCAATTAATTTAAGCTTAATCAAATGGAGAGTCAAAATAGGCTCGGGAGAATAAGAAGTTTTATACCTTTGCTCTGAGAAGTAAAGCTTCAATCAGAGGGTCTTGTCACATTCGTTGGTGTCCAAGGAGGCTAGGGATTAAGCCTCTTACTGTGGTGTAAGGCCTTATTATGAATTCAACCAAGCTAAATTTTAGGTGTTGGTTGAGGCTATTTCAGAGGGTAATTTGATGGGACTTTGTCGTCTATTGCTTTTCTGAAGGTGTGGGCACAAGTAATTGACGTTTGGTGGAGTTTTCAAAGATGTCCTAGTTCTGCCCTAATTTTCAAGCTCAAAGTTAGGGTGACACAAGGGGAATCAAGGCAGTGGAGTGATTGGAATGGGCTATGGAGGTCTCAAGGAAGCTCTGTGAGTGATTTGGGAAGCTTTCTCTGAGAAAATCTTAGCACACCTCTCATGGTCGTGGAGGTGAGTTTTTATAAAAATTGTCATAGGGGGGCTCTCAAGGCATAGGTTTGGGTTCATTATGGTTCTTAGGTGGAGGGCAGATGAGCTAATCTCTGGTTTGATTTGGGTGAAGCTCCATGGGGGTGGCTCTTGGTTTGCCCATTTTCCAGCCACTAGGTTGGCCGGCCGGCCAGGGGGAGGTAGCTAGGAGCTCAGGGAACCCAAGGGATTATGTCACAACAATTTAATGGATTGAGGTTTAATTTTGGCAAAAAAATCCTAAGCTTAAGAAAAAATTGAATGAAATCCCTTAACATATGGGACCTTTGGTCCATGTCATAGTTTAAGTGGTTAGATGGGTTTTGTATCAGTCTTAGGGTCTAACCAATGGCTGAGGTGGAGTTAATTTGGTGACTTTTGGGTAGTTAGGCCATCTTTAATGCATAGGTTCAATGTGGGTTCAAGTGATCAAAGCTTGGGTTTGAGCTAGGTTATCCATGTCAAATGACCCAACTGATTGATCAACATTATGTAGTTGATTATTATGCAGCTTTTTGGTGAAGGGTTGAAGTGATTTTGAGTTCAATTGGTTGGTTAATATGAGGGATTTTTGAAATTTGGTCAATTTGGGCATATTGGGCTAGACATGGGTCTAAGTTGGGCTAGGCTTAGGCTAAGTCCAAATTGAATGGTCCACATGATCAAGGGAGGTGTTGTGAAGATTTTTCATGAAGGTATGGAGTGCAAATTTTGGGGTTAAGGCCCTTAATTTGGTGAAATTTTAAGGCATGGTCAATTTGGGGCAAATTTGGGGCTTTTCGACTTAGGTTGAAATCAAATGAAATTAAGGTCCTACCAAGGCCAATTGAAGGTCAAATTTGATGTGTAGGAATGTTATGAAGATTTTTCAACACAAATTGTTGCCAATTGAGTGGGCTATGGGTTCAATTTGGTGGAAGTCATAGGGCCAAAATTGGGTTTTTGATCTAAATCAAAATTGGGTTCAAATCATGGATCAATTGGGCTTAGATTTGGTCTTCATTGGTCATATGAAGAGTGAATTTGAGTTTAGAATTGAAATTGGAGAAATAGAGACCAATTGGATAAACATTTGAGGTGATTTGGAGAAAATATGAGCCTTTAAAGGACAATTTGGGGTTTTGATCAAGGATCATTAAATTGGCCAAATTGGGTCATGTGATAGTTATGAAAAATGAAATTGAGAATATTTGGGAGGTTTTGCAAATTTTCAGTATTTTATAAAATATTTGGAATTTTGGGCCAAAGAGGGGTATTTTGGTAATTTGGTCAATTTGGGGATTTTGGGTAATTTGGGTGTCTTTAATGTGTTTGAAATGATTTTTGAAGAACTTTGGGTATTTTTGCTAGATTTGGATATTTTGGCCAAATTTGGGGTTCCAAGGGTATTTGGGTAATTTGGGGGAATTTAGGGGCAATAGAGTAGGTTGGGTATCTTGATAGAGTTAGATTGTCAACCACCATAAATAAGACATGGATCAATGGAAACCCCATTTTAGGCCCTCTATGTAGTGGTCTTAGCGAAACCATAGCCTAGGGAAAATGGGTTTAGGGAACCACCTATAGAAGCCTCCTAAAAGTATAAAGGGATCAAAACTTAGAAATTCTGGGTTTAGGGTAATGAGTGATTGTGAGTACAAGTGATTGCAAGTAAGTACCTTAACCCTAGACTAACAACCAGGGTCAACCTTATGGTCTAGCAGTCCTATGGGTGACTCATCTTGAGTTTCTCTCATAGCGACCCCACCTACTAAGTGCTAGAGGTTAGGACTAATATGTAGAACTTCAGGTTGAGTAGAGAAGAGTTTGAAATTTTTAATAGTGAGGGTTCCTTATCAAGTTTTCTATGAATAGTCAAGAGGAAAGTCTTATGGCTAGACCTTAGGATACTAAAGAGGAAAAACTGAACCTCAACAAAAAGTGAGGTCAACAAATGGACCCCCAATAGGTGTGGTGTGTCGGGCAAGCACACCGTGTGTATTGGCGTTGACCCACGAGATCAACAAAAACCAATACAAACTCTTAAGTCAACAAACCCAGAAGTATGTGTAGAGTTGCGTGTGTGTTTTTTTTTTATTTCTATCGGGGATACTGGTAGGTGCATGTTTGATCAAGTCAAGAAGTAGGGACTCTCGCTGGGGATTGGAGAGTAGATTTCGAGTTATGAAATTTTAGAGATTTCTAGAGGATGGGAATCAATACGCATGTGTTGACCCTGAGGTGGGTATTGAAATGTAAGTATCAATTTTGAAAAGAAAGGAAGAGTCGGAATTTAGGTACCGACCTCAAAAGATGAGAATCAAAATTTAGGTACTAATCCAAAAATGAGATTTTAAAATTAGGTATCAATCTCATGGAGAGAGTTGAAATTTAGGTATCGACCTCGAAAGATGAGAATCAGAATTTAAGTACTGATTCAAAAATGAGATTTAAAATTTAAGTATCAATCTCAGGGAGAGAGTATAAAATTAGGTATCGACCTTGAAAGATGAGAATTAAAATTTATGTACTGATTCAAAAATGAGATTTGAAATTTAGGTATCAATCTCAGGGAGAGAGTCAAAATTTAGGTATCGACCTCAAAAGATGAGAATCAGAATTTAGGTACTGACTCAAGAAATGAGATTTTAACTTTGGGTATCAATCTCAGAAAGAGAGTCAAAATTTAGGTATTGACCTCAAAAGATGAGAATCAGAATTTAGGTACTGATTCAAAAATGAGATTTGAAATTTAGGTATCAAGCTCAGGGAGAGAATCAAAATTTAGGTATCGACCTCAAAAGATGAGAATCAGAATTTAGGTACTAACTCGAAAATGTGAGAATTGAAATTTAGGTATCATTTTAGAGAAGAGAATCGAAATTTAGGTATCGACCTTGAAAGATGAGAATCATAATTTAGGTACTGACTTGAAAGGAGAATTGAAATTTAGGTATCAATTCCAGGGAGAGAGTCAAAATTTAGGTATCGACTTTGAAAGATGAGAATCAAGATTTAGGTACTGACTCAAAAGGAGAATTGAAATTTAGGTATCAATTCCAGGGAGAGAGTCAAAATTTAGCTATCAACCTCAAAATATGAGAATCATAATTTAGGTACTGATTCGAAGGAGAATTAAAATTTAGGTATCAATTCCGAGAAGAGAGTCGAAATTTAGGTATCAACCTCAAAAGAAGAGAATCAAAATTTAGGTACTGACTCGAAAGGAGAATTGAAATTTACGTATAAATCTCGAGAAGAGAGTCAAAATTTCGGTATCTACTTCTAAAGATGAGAATCATAATTTAGGTACTGACTCAAAAATGTGAGAATTGAAATTTATGTATCAATTCCGAGAAGAGAGTTGAAATTTAGGTATCGACCACGAAAGATGAGAATCAGAATTTTAGTCCTGATTCAAAGTACAATTGAAATTTAGGTATCAATTCTGAGAAGAGAGTCAAAATTTAGGTATCATCCTTGAAAGATGAGAATCAAAATTTAGGTACTGACTCGAAAGGAGAACTAAAATTTAGGTATCAATTCCAGGTAGAGAGTCGAAATTTAGATATCAACCTCAAAAGATGAGAATCAGAATTTAGGTTCTGATTTTAAGGAGAATTGAAATTTAGGTATCAATTCTGAGAAGAGAGTCTAAATCTAGGTATCCACCTGGAAAGATGAGAATTAGAATTTTGGTATTGACTCGAAAGGAGAATTGAAATTTACAAAGAGCTTGTGGTGTTGAATTTCCAGAAGTGTGTCATGTGGAAAGGTTGATTTTAATGAAGAAGATTTATAGAGCTTTGTGGGGTTTTGTGCAAAATGCAGAATTCTGCTAGGATGTGAAGAGAGTTAATGCAGATAAAGATGGTTGTGCTGCGTGCACAAAGAGTAAGAAACTCTGAAAATGAGAGAATCCACTAAACAAATTTTTATCACATTTAATTTTTCAAAATATGTCTTTAAAGTTTTAAATTTAATCGATTGATTTTTTTTGTAAAGAATTTTTTGTTGTTGTTTAATCATTGGTGATTATTTTTATTTAAATTATATTTAGTGTTAAGGATTTGTTGTTTCGTTCTTTATTTTTTGAAATTCTGAACCAACGTGTGGTTCGTGGCTTTCATCCATCGCACAAAAAGGTAACTGACAAAAAGACACATTCCTGAGAAAAATTTTCATTAATCTGCTTCAATAAAGAGATGTCTCAGATCGAAGATAGGCTAACACCTCAAAAGGTACAATATATAGTCCATGTCGAAATACATTTAGAACATCTCATGTTATGAATACATTGTAGGCTGAATATATCATATACATATCATGTTGCTTAAAAAAAAAGTGAACCCTCTCAATTTCTATACTAGGTATGACGAGCTCCTGATCAAGCACATCTTCTAAGTCATGCTCCAGGATAAGAGTTCCCTTCGCATGTGCTTAAAGGTTCAACCCTCTCTTAGCTCGTATGGCAGTAGCTCGTCTAGTTCTAGGTCCAGCTGGAATCCATATGGCATTTTGCTGTCATCCATCCTGCGGAAAGTCACAGACACCCTACGATGTCGTACCCATGGAATGCAATGTTTGGCAACGCCTGCACCGTTGCCTTTAAGAACGAGTACTGAATCGACTGGTAGAGGAATCTCCATAGAACCTCTGAACTCACCAGGGCTGACGACTTCAATTTCTTTTCCAAATAAAATATCGCTCTTGCTCATAAATGACACCGAGCAGAAGGGCCTCACAAAATCATGATGATCAACGTGTGGAGGAATGCAATCACCCTCTTCATAGATATTGATAATACAACTATTGGGAATGCAAGTAGTAGGTAGAATATTCTATTTGACCATTCTTTTGATCATCCACTTTATCATTAGCGGTAGTGGATCTACTTGAACGTGTCTGAGGATCGCAGGCAGATTCCCCTATCTGTCATTTGTGAAGTTGTAACAACAGACACACTGGATGGTGATTCTTCCTTTTTCTCTCATCCATTTCTTTGGCTCAAAATATGCTCTTTCAATGAGAAGGCCCGCTCGGCCTCTATCTCTTAAATCAAAGATACAGTCCAAAATGCTTCTTTCATCACTTTAGGAGAAAACCCTTGGTATACAGCTCCAGACCTTCCAGTATGTTGATGAACTTTCCCTGAACTTCTTCATAAAACTCGAATTCTCTTTTATTTACTTTACTTATCTTGTAGAACCCTATCATACCAGGGATTGGCAGCTGTCACGGGCGTTCCTTCCTTCAAGCATTGGCAGGAACCCAAAATGGCGCTGGTTGATCTTGAATACGAGACTCGGCATCTAGCGGGATGTACGACCTTGGGCTCCATGGTACAAACTGATCTGTTCTCAGTGGGATTTATGGCTCATCCATCATAAAACCTGAAGTCTGAGACCCATTGGTGCTTGAAGTATACTCTTCCAATGTACTGAAATGCTGTAAATATAGAACATTACAATCCGTACATTCTACAAACGCACACATGGTTGATGTCTCGGTTGGTATTTCAACGTTGCACGTCGGACAACCCTTGCACAAAACATCTAAAACTGAAAGTGTATCTGACTCTGTCACAAACTCTGGTTCTCCATCCGTGGTGGGTAGGCTAGCAAAATTTTCTTTCAAGTCTAGATCATAAATGTGCCCCTCAGGAATAGGGGTGAGCAAGTTGTTAATCTCTCTTTGACATCTGCGTTATTGTCGTAGAGAAGCTCTCTGCTTCTTGTAGCTGGTGTTCATGCATTGCGTCCTGCAAAGTAGAGTACTTGACAGTCGTTCATTATTGGAGGCTACTAGACCCATGACTAATGTAGCTACCATGGAGGGCAGACGGCTGGTCCTTCCATCGGATCTTGCTCTGTTATCTCGTTCTTGCCTTTGTGTGATACATTGTCTTTAACGGTCATGCTCAGTAGTGAAGGCAATCCCTCTTTCACTTTGCAGCTGACTACGACCATGAGAGGACTTTTGTAGTCCATGTCAACCTAGTTAAAGTCCATGTTGAAGTCTATGGTACCGCCCTGCGGCGCCATTTCCTCATTTAGTGCGAGGCTCTAACCATTCTTGAAAGCAAAGATCAGCCTCTGTCCCGACATTTTCCTACAATCAACATAAAAAACGTCAGTCGGCCAAAACTTGTCATGAACAAGAATAAAATAAAGTATTTATTAAAGTAAATTTCATTTTGTTTAGGTGGAATGAATTGTTTATTTAATATATGAGTTTTGTTTAATTTAGTGGAACATTATAGTCAAAAGTGGAAAGAAGAAAATTTGAAGTTTAAAATTTCTTTCTAAAAAAATTCATTATATTGAGGTTAATCACAAAATTTGGACCTGGTCATAGGCATTTGGCCACATAGATAACCCTAAAACAATCAAAGTTTCCAAAGTTTCAAAGCAAGTAGAGGCAAGTGGCGTTAGGTTGCGTAACAAATTTTCAGATATCGTCCGTTTATTGGTAACATGGGTCTTTCGCCCTGGAAGTCCACAAACTGGTAAGCTTCTCCTATATAGACCTTTTCAATGACAAGTGGTCCCTCATAAGTTGGCTCAAAATTTTCATCTATTTTACGGCGTGTAAGAATAGGCCTTTTGAGCACAAGTACGAGGTCACCAACTTTGAATGTCCTTGGGCAGACCAATTTGTCATGAGCTTGTACCATCTTTGCCTACTAAAGCTCTAAGTGTTGTTGTGTTTCTAGTCATTTTCCCTCAAGAATTTCCAGTTCTTCAAGTCTAACTTTTGCACTTTCTTCCATCGTGAGTTGGCTGGCAACGGTGACTCTTAGAGATGGCTTCTGTATTTCTAGCGGTAACACGGCCTTGAACCCATACATGAGCATATAAGGTATACACTGAGTGGGAGTCCTGAAAGTCATCCGGTAAGCCAACAAGGTATCTAATAGTTTTTTGTGCCAATCCCTTTTATTTTCATCCAGTGTTTTCTTCAAAATTAGTACCAGTGTTTTGTTGAAAGCCTCAGCCAGACCATTTGCTCTGGGATAGTAAATCTTAGAGTATCTCCAATTTATCCCTTGTCTTTTAATGAAATTTTTTATCTTTGTACTTCTGAATGTTGTCCCGTTGTCAGAAATTATTCTTCGCGGTACTCCAAAATGGTAGATGATTTGGCTTTTAAAAAATTGAAGAACGTGTTGTGTCGTAACCTCACATAACGGTACTGCCTCTGCCCATTTGAAGAAGTAATCTATAGCAGCAAGTATAAACCTGTGTCCTCTAGACGATGAAGGGTCTATCGGACCTATTATGTCCATGCCCCAACACTCGAATGACCATGATGCAATAGTTGGGTGTAGCACATTCGGAGGATGGTGTAAGACCACCCCATGCACTTGGCATTGGTGACATCTCTTGGCTGTATCTGTCCAATCAGACATCATTGCTGGCCAACAATACCTAAGTCTTTTTATCTTCATTTTCATTTTCAGCCCTGACCGGTGAGCGCCACACTCCAGCATGTATCCCTTTGACAATATTCCATCCTTCGGCTCTGTTCAAACACCATAGCCACATCTGGTCGCATGATCTTCTGTAGAGAAAATTTCCCATTAGGGCGTAAGACATAGCCCTTTTTGTGATGTGGTGCACCTCAGACTTGTCTATTGGCAGCTTCCAGTATGCAAATATTTTATTATTGGCTTATGCAAATTTTCATTAATGTCTGCAACTGTATTTATTGTTTCTTCTTTTCCAAGCTTGTGTAGAGTTTCAAAGTCAATTCGAGACAAGACACGTCTTCCTTGCACTGTGACTTCAATGGAATCCTCTGGGGGACACACCATTTCCGTACCAAGTTTTGCTAAAGCGTCGGCATGGACATTATCTCCTTCAGGAATCCGGTAGAAAGTTACATCAGGAATCTGCTCCATGAGCTTCATCGTGTAGTGATGATATTTTGCTAATCTTGGTTTCAGAATTCTTTATTGTTCGTTGACTTGCTGGATGACGAGTTGGGAGTCGCCTTAAATGACAATTTTTGTTATATCCATTGACATTGCCATTTACAACCTGGTGATTAAAGCTTCATATTCTGCTTCATTGTTGGCGCACAGCTTTGTCAGGTGGTATGAGAACCTCAACATACCCTTATCTGGTGTGATAAAGATCAAACCAATCCCTACTTTGTTTGGTATAACTGTGCCTGATCCTTTCTCTTTTCTGGCTGACAAAGAACCATCAAAGTACATCTCCCAGCGTTGTACATCGGATAATTCCATCTGTAATATTTGCTCATCTGGTAACTCATCGTTGAGAGAGGACCCAGCTGGCAATGGGTGTGCAGCGAGAAGGTCTGCTAGTAGCACGGAGGGGAACAAAAGTTATATCAAATTGCAATAAGATCATTGACCATCTTGCTAGACATCCAGAGAGTGTTGGTTGGGTCATCAGATATTGCAATGGATTAACATTCAAAATTAGGGTAATCTTAAGAGAAAGCATGTAGTGTCTAAGCTTTTTAACGACAAAAATTAACTCCAGACAATGCTTCTTAATAGGTGGATACCTTATTTCCATCGGTATTAGGGGATGACCGAAGTAGTATAGCGCATTTTCGTTACCCTCATCATTGACTTGGGATAAGAGGGTTCCGAGGGAGTCTTCTAAATCCGCGGTATAAAGTATCAACGGTTTCCCTAGGATAGGGGCTGCCAAGATAGGAGGTGTCATTAAATAATATTTAAAGTCCTCAAAGGCCCGCTGGCATTTCTCTTCCCAAACAAATTTGGCGTCCTTTTTAATTAATGCCGAGAAAGGCTGACACCTACCTGAGAGATTATAAATAAAGCATCTCAAATATGCCAACTTCCTTTGAAAGGAACGTAGTTGTTTCAAGGTTTTAGGGAGAGGCATTTACAAGATAGCTTTTATCTCATTCGAGTCGATCTCGATTCCCTGATGATGGACAATGAATCATAGAAATTTCCCAGAGGTAACGCCAAAGGCACACTTTAAGGGATTCATTTTAGGGTTGTATTGTCGTAACCGTTCAAAAATGATCCTCAAATTGTACAAATGGTTTATTTTCCTTTTACTTTTGATGACCAAATCATCCACATAGCATTCTACTTGGTTGTGAATGAGGTTGTCAAAAGTCTTCATCATTGCACGCTAATATGTTGCTCCAGCGTTCTTTAGAGCGAACGACATCACTATGTAGCAGAAAATTCCAATCGGTGTTCTGAAGGCTGTAAGTGTTATTTCCTCTGGATCCATCTTAATTTGGTTGTATCCCGATGATCCGTCCATGAAGGAGAAAATTCATGTGTTGAAGCGATATCCACCATCATCTCTGTATAGGTAGTGGAAACTCGTCTTTTGGACATGCCCTGTTCAACTCTCTGAAGTCAACACAAACACGAATCTGTCCATTTTTCTTCTTAAAAAGTACAATATTAGCCAACCATATGGGGTATTGCTCCTCTTTAACAAAGTTGGCGTCTATCAATTTCTTCATCTCAGCGATGACTTGTTCTATTTCAAGGCGCATTCTTCTGAGAGCTTGTTTTACTGAGGTTATATTCTTGTCCACCCCAAGTTTATGGACTGCAACATCTGTTGACAGTCCTGACATTTCATCATAGCACCATGCAAAGCAATCTTTGAATTCCTTTAATAGTTTGATCAATTTTGCAGATTCTTCGTCATTAAGTAGAGATCTTATAGATGTGGGTCAGGGGTTGTTCTTCAGTCTCGAGGCTAATCTCTTTTAATTCATCAATAGTAGATTTGATTTCCTCCTCAAATTTTGGCAGATCATCTTCTATTGTTTGATCAATAGATTCATCATCTTTATTGAGGCAATCCTCCTCTGACTCACTAGTAACAACCATGCAAAATTTAGAATCATCGACTGGTCCGATTGTACCAAATCCGAGAACCTCTTTTGAATTTGGAGTTTGACTTTTGTCATTCCATAGTTTTTCAAAAATTTGAAATTCATCTTTTGACATTTGTTTTCGTAAGTGTCCCTATTAAATTAACTTTTGAACACAATGCAAGAAGTAACCAAAAGTCAATTTCATTAATTCATTAGAATCATCATCCGAATTTACATGTTTTCAAGCTCAGTAGAGGTAGAAGCAAAGTAAAATTTGATTGGCTTTGAACCAACACTATGGACTTCCTTGACCTCTAAACTTTTGACCTTTTGAGGGAGAATCGGAGTAAGGGTCATAGTATTCACATAGTGGTTTATCCGATCATACATTATTTCATATTCATTCCCTCTGTATCTTCTAGGGATATCTTTTACTGAGGTTTCTTCTGCTTTGTCATCAACATTTCATCTTCAGAACTGTCTTCATCACCAATGTTGATAGCTGGTCTAGTTCGTTCAACAATTAAATTGATCCATCCTCGTCCACGTCCCCGGCCTCGACCTCGGGTGCGCAAACTAAAAGACCTTTCACCATCTCATTGTAAGGGAGTGGTAGAAGATTGTTGAAGCAGAGTTGAATGGCCTCCTTTTTGTGAGTCTTCTGAATCTTCATCTTTGTTTGTGATAACTTCACGAGAGAAGACAGTCTTCTTTGGAGGCGCGTCGTAGGTAGCATCTTCATGGATACCAACTTCATGCACTGAAAGTGGTTGTAAGTCTCCCTTGATGCAATTTTCTTAACCGTCTTTGTGGTATTTGATGCACTGGTGTAGAGATGATGGAACCATATTGTGCTCATGAATCCACGATCGACCCAATAGAGCGTTAAAAGAGGTCTCGTTGTAGATGATATGAAATTTAGCAGTTGTCACGAGTTTTCCAACATTCATAAGTAAAGTAATTGATCTGAGGGCTCTTTCTCCCTTTTGGTTGAACCCTCTTAACATCATCTTATTATCCGTAAGCTCTTGAGCTTCAATATCCAAAGAGACCAATGTCCGTAGGCTCATCAAGTTAAGAGATGCTCCGGGATCCACTAAAAGTCTGGATAACACAAATCTGCTGATGTTGATGGAGACGAAGGGTGGATGGTTGTGGTTGGCGGTACGGAGCAGCAAGTCTTCATCTATGAAGGTTACCCCTGACTATTCTTTCAACGAGCAAACTTCATCTGAGGATGTGATGGCTAACTGAGCTAAGCAAATTTCTGGTCAAGCAAAGCTGTAACCTGAGACTCTCTCGTCTCCTTTGACAATATCAGAGCATCATAGATGCTTAATTGGGCTGACAACTTTCTAAGATGAGTTAGCATGTTGTAGTCTACTTTGTATGATCCTCCAATTTTTTCTTGGTCATGTGGTTCTTCCAATGGTGGAGGTGGGGGTATCTCTTCTCGAGTCATTATCTTTTTTCCTTTGTCTGTTGGAACTGTTCTTGGTGGTAACCCTTTTCCGCTCCTTAATTTAACTTCTGTGATTTCTTCTCCTTAAGATATCATTGTTGAATCTTTCAGTGTCTTTTCCTCTTCATTGGAATGATCTAAATTGATGGCAAGCACTGTACCATGATGCTCGAGAATTGGCTCTATGTTATCAGTGCTGATGTAAGTGGTATTATTGATGTCTTCTTTGGACTTGACAACGAGTTCATCGGACTCAAGTACGATTTAAGGATCATTTTAGGGATTGAGATCAAAGCTTGATCAGTCATAATCAGTTACGTTATCACCAGAAACAATTAAAATGTAGGCAAAATCACAATCATTATATTCATAAGATCTAGAGGGACAAAAAGATAATCATACAAAGTCAAAGTTTTGAGGAATTTCTTCTCTGAATCCAAGCCAACAAATCTAGTAGAGGCAGCCCCTATCCTACCCCCCGTGCTATCAATCTTTGTAGTGACACTTTTCTTCTTCTTCTTTTTCCTTGACGATAACGAATCTCCTGATGAAACCTTCATCTTGGGCTTGGTATGTTGCGGACTCTGAATGGATTGTTTTGAAGCAGACTAGATCTTGTTCAGTATTTTGTCGGATGATCTGCTCCAGACCTCATTCCATCCTTCTTTGGTATTCATTGAAGCTTGTTTTGATGAATCATGTATTTGATTGAGGACCATCTTGGATTCATCGCAAGTTGTACTCCATCCATGTATTCCGACATACGGATCAATTGGGGAGATTGGCTCAGCCAAAATCATGTTTATGGAACATTTTTCAGGTTCTTTTAAATATTCTTTTGGGATTGTTATGTTCTCTTCCTTGATGTTTCTCTCGAGCCAGTCTTTAAAGATGAAACATTTTTCTATAGTTTGCCCAAGCAACCGGTGGTATGCACAATAATTTGGTTCATTCTACTTATCCACCTCTTTAATCTTCTTTGGATCTAGTAGTTTGAATTTTGGCTTCTTCATCAGACTACTTAATATTTTAGGTATAGCTTCATCCTTGAAAGAATACACAATTTTCTGTCACTCCGACAAGGATATTCTTTTATCCCCTCTTCGAGGTGATCCCTCTTGAGGCGGCCGCTGGTTGGATTGACTATTTTGTTTCTGAGAGTACTGTGATGAAGTCTGGCGATGCTCTTCTGCATATATCTTTATCAACTGCTTTCCTTTGTCGATGGTCGCTACTACTCCTGATTTCTTTTCAAACAGTCTGGTCACCTTAGCCTTTCCATGTGGCTCCATGTGCTTTATTTCTTCATCACGAGTTTTCCATCATGAGCTCTCCAATAGACACATGATGTTGCGCCCTAGCAAATATTTTAACAAATAAATCTTCTAATTCAAAAAATATTTTAACTGGCCCGTACTAGTTGAAAGCAATTCTGAACAAGTTGCTAACAAATTGTTGGCATAGTAGAGCTTCATAATTTCTTATCTTGCCACAGCTCGCTCGGAAATGTGCTATATGATGTCTGGGATTTCCACTGCCATTAAATATCTTGAAGTTTAGGGCCACAAAACCCTTGGGGAAAGGCACGACATTGAACTCCAACGGGTAAGGTCTACCCTTGAAAATTGATGCACTGCCCTTGGATTGGGCTAAGGCATCCAACACTTGTTCAACCATTTGCTTGAACTCCTTTTTTGGCATGACACTTGACAAAGAATCTTTCTTTGGATGCTCATCTTTGTTTATTGAAGTAGCCTCTCTTCATTCATTGATAATGTGTATGATTTATGGCTGATTAATATCTTGAGAATCCAATTGCGGTGCTTGTGATTGCCCCTAAATTGTGGCCATGGCGGTCAAAGTTGCAGTCATATTTTCTTTTTTTTCTCTAGTAGTCTAACTTGCTCAACCCTACGCAACTCATCTACGACATTCTATTCAGTTTGAGGTTGAGTCTCACGCGCAGATGTGATGGCTCTAGTTTTGATCACATGGTTATCCATGAAATCCTCCTCCAAGTAATCATTGTAATCAAAATTTTCATTGTCGCTATTGACGAAAACTCTATGTTCTCGAGCTGACTCAGAAATCTCGATCCTGAGTTTCTCAACTTTCTCTTCAATTATTGATTCCTCGATTGCTTTAAGATTGGAGGACATTGATGGACACCCTCTACTTGTTCCTCCATGTCATTGGCTATTATTGCAACGACGTCAAACATTTCAGATCCTGGTTTCATTTCCTATCCTTGTCCCGTGGGCTTACCAGATTGTATCGATGCAGCGACCTTGGGTACCCATACCTTTTTCTTTTTTGGCAATGATGTCTCAGGATAGAGCGTCTTAATTGAAACATCGGCATGTTGTGAGAAAGTATGCTTGTTGTTGTGTAGACCGGCTACAGTGTCAGGTAATTATCTTGTCTTTGTCTCCGGGATTGTAGGAATATCTCCATGATGGGCGACGGGCAATACTTTCGGACCTGGTCTTGACTTCACCGGTCGATGGCCCGCGATCTTGGTAGCAGTATAATTAGTAGTGATCACTATGGTATCAACTATGTTCCCTAAATGAAACCAAAAGGGGATGCGAGTAGGTGGCACTCCATTTGTCTTGTGGGACAGTTTGGTGGATTTGACGCCCTTCAAAGTTTCCTTCTTCAAGTGAGGAGAAATTTTATCTCCCACTCGTTTAAGTAACTCGCTAATCGAACATCCCTCTTTGGTAGCAAGCCTTCTGAAAATTGCACTAACACGAGCGATAGGAGTGAACTTCTTTCTCTCCTCACCGTCTCCATGAAGTGACGGTAATGCGACAGTGATACTTCAGATAGTCTGATATCCCTTGGTATCTGTCAGAGGATGGAATCTACTTCCTTGCAGAAGTGGATAAATTTCCGGTAACACTTCTTCAACTTGATGAAGCTCCTCCTCAATGGGTGTATCCTTGGGAGTCTGGAATTTAATGGCCCTCCGAACTTTTCTGTTATGGTTCCTCCTTTGAGTTTGGGTCAGCGTTACAATCCTCGAACTTGATCCAATTTCAAACACAGGTGGTGGTACAGTTAATCTCTCAGTTGGATCCTCAATAATCATCACATCTTTGCCCTTAGCAACAACATGGCTACTAGGTTTGGCAGGTGCCACAACAACAGTAGTTTTAGACTTCTTGCAGGTAGGGAAGTCTTGAAGGCAGTTCATGTTGAATTCTGCAGACGGCTCCTGTATTTCTGGAGCGGAGATCTTCATTACCACGAATGGGGCTTTCCCGAGGATGATGTTGAGATCTTCAAATCCAATTCCAAATTTTATCGTAGGAGCGAGGTTACTGGCTTTGTTGCTCATTCGCATGTTGCAGGAAAAGGTTAGCGTTGGGTAGGCCATTGCAGCAAGCTTGAAAATAGAAAATTTCAGGGTTAGCTATATGGCCAAAAACCTCATAAGTTTTAGTGCAAGCACTGAAAGTAGAGGTTGATCTGTAAACCTGGCAGGTCTTAATTTATGGGTATTTTAAAATCTTGTTTAAATCTTAATTAATGTAAAAAAATCTCAAACTACGCGCAGTACAACACGATTTGGTTTAATTTGCTGAATAACAAATAAAATTTGGAAGGGAGATATGAGGTATTTTAGGAACCAGTGCGGGTCCTATTTAGTGGCAGAAAGTGCCCAGCCGGAGGTAGTCCGCCGACACACGTATTAGGGGGTCCGACCCCACATGAAAATTTAAAGAGTCTTTAATGGCATTCTGAACCCCTCTGTCCAAAGATGGTTGAACAGCTAGTCTTGAAGTCCAAGGAGTTGGCTGTACCTTTCCAAGATAGAAATGGGTAAAGTATGCCAACAAAAGAAGGGTAATTTGGTCAAAGAGGGACATGGACACATTACCGATGTGTGAAAATAATATTTCTTGAATTGTATGCAGAGAAAAGCTTATCCCCAGCAGAGTCGCCGGAAGCTGTCGACACAAATTTTGGTTGGAGGGAGTTGCCCGTAAGAAGCTGTCGATCACCAAAATTAAAATCCCATCGCCCGCTTTGAAATGATATTTAATTTACATATATATTAAGTTTTAGAAAAATATGAAATTAAACTGACCCCATATCTTTCATTGTTTAAATGAAAGAGCGTTGTACCTCAAACCCTGTATCTATCCAGAAGGATAAACAAAAGACTTGAGGATGAAGCTCAATCAAATAAAATAAGGAATATATGACATTTTTTTGGTCTGCGAAACCTTTATATTTTTCGACAAGTTTCCCTATTTAATATAAAGAATTAAACAGGTTTTATATTAAGTTGGGTTCAGACATGCTTCCTATAAGGGCAAGCCCCAATAGTTAATTACATCTTAAATGAACAAAGTCACTGAAGAAGACTCAATAAAAATCAGGAAATATTATCTTCAAGGAATTTCAAAGGGTGGGACTTTTCAATGAGATCCGACTTTGAGGTGTGATAGGGGATTGGTTCAAATTTGGAAGATGTTATTATAAAATCCAAAGGAGGAGGAACTAGGGGATGTCATGGATCCAGAGGAGAATTTGAGTGACTTCCAAACTATCCTAATGTTTTGCTTCAGTTTTGAGGAGAAATTTTTAAGTTTTTCATCCTCCTAATTTTCTTAGCTAGGGCTTACATTCATGTGAAACGATCACACAAATAGCCTGAAAGATGTGAAGATTTAGGTCGTAACAAACGACAACCTCGGAATCCTAAGGCGAGTTAGAGCTTATTTTGTATAGCAGGGCTACGCAAAGGCCTAAAGATAAGGTGAGGATTTACGTTGCATATGCAAGAAACCTCAAAGTCCTATGGCTTTGTTGTTTAAATCTAAGAACGAAAAAAAGGTTTAGTTGGGGAAGACAGGTTTTGCTGTTGAAGATGGCCGTGCTGCCCATCATGCTAGTTCCAAGCTCCTTGCCGCAACAAGTTTGAGTTTTCTAATGTGTCAAGTTATGATGTCAAATCAGGTGGCCCTATGGTTGAAGTTCTTTAAAGTTGATTAGAGAGACACCGGTTAGGATCCTACGGTTACCTCATTCTGACACCACTATTTTCTATTGGATTCACTTATTCTAAATGAACTTACTAATCTCAACTTAATAAGTTTTATAATTTCCTTTACACCGTGGGAAGCCTCGTTAGCAATCGTAGGTTACCTCCTCTGGGGAATTCCCAATCATCCGATAAAGATGTCTTAATTTAGTTGAAGTTGTAGTTTTTTGTGATGTCTGTGATTAAATTTTGAGTTGTTTTATATTTTGAATGTTGTGGCGGTGAATTTTATCTTGGTCGATTTAGTTTTGGTTTTTTTTTTGTTTTGGTTTTGTGGCTATTGTGATAGTTTTAGTTTTCATGCAGGGTGGCGTCGTTGTTTAGCATGCAAGTTTGTAGGTATAAAAGCACAGTATGAAAGTACATGAAAGACAACGCTGAAAACTGTAAAAGCGTACCTGGCGAGTCTTCTTTTTCCACCATCTGAAACTTAAAAGACAAGTTAAGATAGTTTATATGAGACAAGGAAGTAAAATTTTGGTAATTTTCCAAACCCTATGACATATCTTGGTGGGTCCTTAGGAGTTTAATTAAGGATGATTTTTCAAGGAAAACATATTAAGTTTAGTAGATCTTCAAGATATCCAACAGATCTAGAGAACAAAGCAGGTCTGTGCTACTCTCTCGCTGCTTGGTGCAAAATCTCGTGTTCTGTTAAACTTGTTATGTTACTTAATAAGTCATCCTGTAAATACCCTTATTGCTCAGTGAGCACTGATGTCTCAATTATCCCTAAGAATAGGGTAATTATTACTTGTGATTCAATTTCAGAATTATGTGGGTGAAGACCCTTAAAGAGGCAACTTAGTGTTGTTCGAACACTTAGCCAAATTTTAACCCTAATTGGTCTTGTAGTGTTTGAAGGTTGTTTTAATTTTTAATGTCATTTACTTTTCTAATCCTCATTTAAATGAAACTTGATTTAGCCTAAATCACTACTAAGTCTTTAAGACCTAGGTGAGTGTCTTAATTAGTTTTAAAAAGGTTATGCTTTAGGGGGTCATGATTCATGATTTGAATTTTAATTGAAAATCAAAATAGGGGTAATAAATTTATTAATTATTGACTCCAAAAGTCATACCCCTAAGCCCTAGGTTCATTTTATTTTAATAAACTTCCAAATTTTACTAATTTAAAAATCTATTAACTTATCTTTTTAATTAAGAAAGTGAGGTTGGTTTCTACCAACTAACCTCTTGTGTTTCAATCATCAAATAAATTGATTAAGATTAGAGGTTACCCATTTTTCTTCTTGAATTAAGCCTAAATGTTAATTAAGGATAAATTTCCAAAATTACACATTTGCCCTTAAGGCTCTAACACTTCATAATTTTTCAAATTCAGTTTAAATGACTTTGAAATTTTTATCCTATGTGATTCATGGGTCAATTAAGATATTAGAGGAGAAAATGTGATTTTTCAAATTTCAAATTTTTTTATTTAATTATTTTTATGTAAAAATAAGATTTTTTAATGAAAATTTCTAACTTGACCAAGGTAAATCTTAATTCCTTAAAATTTTTTACTGGAGGTAGGCTTATTCCAAAGAAGCCTTTGGACCAAATTTCATGATTTTTTTAATTTTATCGAAATTTTAAGAATTATTGTAAGTTCTGGGGTATTTATTAAATATAAATTATTTTAAATGGAGAAAATTAAGTTTTGTATTTTTGAAAAGTCTCACTAAGATCAAAGATCTCAGAGAAGAAGATTTTATATTATTTGAATTTCATTTGATTTATTGGAATTATTTTAGTGAAAACTCATTTTTAGCCTTTAAAAATTATTTTTAAACTTTGAAATTCAATTTCTTTATTTAAAAAATTATGAAAAATATTCTAATTGTTCCCAAGTGATTAGGAAGAAATTTAGATCATTTCCATGAGTTTTATTATTTTTGTGATTTTTATGATTTTTTAATGATTTTAAATATATAAAAATAGGCTAAAAATGAAGTTTTTATTTTAAATATCATTTTACTTTTATAATATACCCTTGATTATAGAGAACTCAAAAAATAAGTTTTTATAAATTCTTTAGTTATATTTTGATTTTTAACAAAAAATCATTTAAGTGCCAAAAAACACATTTAACTTGAAATATCAATTTAGACCATCAAATGTACTTAAAGTGCTTTGAATATTTTATGGGGATTTCTATGGATCTTTGAAAATAGTGGAGATCAAAATGAAGTCATTTTGACAAAAGAGGATATAACATGTTAAAATTTCAAGCCATGGTAAAGTTCCAATATCCATGGAGAATCAAAACATTCAAATCAATATTTAATTAATTAAAAATAAAATATTCATCAAATGGACTTCAAATTATTTCCACATTGTTCTCCTCTGTTCACTGACCAAGAGGGTATTTTTATTTTACTTTTGTGATTTTTCTACACCAAGATATGAATTTTTGAAGTTAGGGGCATTTAAATAAATAAAAAAATCCCTATTTATCTATTTAAACAACGCGGTGCCATGTAGATCCTAGGTAGCTCCAAACTCCACGCGGTGAGCTCCCATTCAACATTGTCATCCACCTCAGCACTGACTTGGCCCGTAGTGTATGTTCCGAAGCATTGTTCGGCTTGGTCTCCTCCATCCATCTGATACACACGCGATCAGATGGCTTCCCGTCATCGTCCCCGATATAGTGACCCCTGACCGTCCACACTAAAACCCTGAGATCTCAGCCTAGACTCAACCAAATCACTTCAAGTTTGATCCTATCGACTTGTCTAAGTTAGACGAACATATCCATAAGGTAATCATGCAATTAAATCAAGCTTAATCAAATGGAGAGTCAAATCAGGCTAGGGAGAATGAGAAGTTTTATAGCTTTGCTCTGAGAAGTGAAGCTTCAATCAAAGTGTCTTGGCACGTTCTTTGGGGTCCAAGGAGGGTAGGGATTAAGCCTCTTGCTGTGGTGTAAGGCCTATGTATGAATTCAACCAACCTCAATTTTAGGTGTTGGTCTAGAGCTATGGTGGAGGATATTTCAGAGGGAAATTTGATGGGGCTTTGTCTTATCTTGCTGTTGTGTAGTCATAAGATGTTGAAGTTTGGTGGAGTCATAAGATGTTGAAGTTGTTGAAGTTTGGTGTAGTCATAAGATGGGACGTGTGTAGTCATAAGATGTTGAAGTTTGGTGTAGTCATAAGATGTTGAAGTTTGGTGGAGTTTTAAGAGATGTCCTGTTTCTGCCCTAATTTTCAAGCTCAAAATTAGGGTTACACAGGGGGAATCAAGGCAGTGGAGTGATTGGAATGGGCTGTGGAGGTCTCAAGAAAGATCTGTGAGTGATTTGGGAAGCTCTCTCTGAGGTAATTTTAGCACACGTCCCATGGCTGTGGAGGTGAGTTTTTATAAAAATGGTCATGGGGTGGCTCTCAGGGCCCAAGTTTTGGTGCATTGTAGTGCTTAAGTGGAGGGTAGAGGAGCTCTAAAATTTAATTTGGGTGACCTGGCCTCTAGGTTTGGTTTGGGTGAAGCTCCATGGGGGTGGCTCTCGGTTTGGCCATTTTTCAGCCACTAGGATGGCCGGCCAACAAGGGGGAGGTAGCTAGGAGCTTAGGGAACCCAAAAGAGTATGTCATAGCAATTTAATGGATTTAGGTTTAATTTTGGCAAAAAAATCCCAGGCTTAAGCAAAAATGGAATGAAATCTCTTAATTTATGGGACCTTTGGTCCATGGCTTAGTTTAGGTGGTTAGATGGATTTTGGATCAGTCTTAGGGTCTGACAACTGGCTGAGGTGGAGTTAATTTGGTGACTTTAGGGTACTTAGGCCATCTTTAATGCATAGGTTAAATGTGGGTTAAAGTGGTCAAAGTTTGGGTTTGGGTTAGTTTAGCCATGTGAAATGACCCAATTGATTGATCAACATTGTGTAGCTGATTGTTATGAAGATTTTTGGTAAGTGATTTTGGGTTCAATTGGTAGGTCAATTTGAGGGATTTTTGAAATTTGGCCAATTTCGGCATGTTGGGCTAGACATGGGTCTAGGTTGGGCTAGCCTTAGGCTAAGTCCAAATTGATGCACCACCCTTGGATTGGGCTTAGGCGTCCCACACTTGTTCAACCATTTGCTTGAAGTCCTTTTCTGGCATGACACTTGATGGAGAATCTTTCTTTCACTCCTCATATTTGTTTGTTTAAGTAGCCTCTCTTCTGTCATCTATAATGTATATCATTTTTGGCTGATTAATATATGAAGAAGTCAATTGCGGTGCTTGTGATTGCCCCTGAATTTTGGCCATGGCGATCATAGTTGCAGTCATCTCTTGTATTCCTTTCTCCAGTAGACTAACTTGCTCATCCCTTAGGAAGATAACCCTACACAGATCATCTACGGTGTCTATTCAGTGTGAGGTTGAGCCTCGTGCACGGATGTGATGGCTCTAGTTTTGATCACATGGGCATCCGTGAAATCCTCCTCCAAGCAATCATTGTAATCAAAATTTTCATTATCGCTATCGACGGAAATTCCGTGTTCTCGAGCTGACTCAGAAATCTCGATCCTGAGTTTCTCAAATTTCTCTTCCATTATTGATTCCTCGATTGCTTTAAGATCTGGAGGACCTTGATGGACACCCTCTACTTGTTCCTTCGTCTCGCTAGCTATTATTACGACGATGTCAAACATTTCAAATCCTGGTTTCATTTCCCATCCTTGTCTCGTGGGTTTACTAGACTGTATCAGTGCAGCGACCTTGGGTACCCATACCTTTTCCTTTTTTGGCGATGATGTCTCAAGATATAGCGTCTTAGTTGAAACATTGGCATGTTAAGAAAAGTATGCTTGTTGTGGTGTAGACAAGCTACAGTGTCAGGTAATCGTCTTGTCTTTGTCTTTGGGATTGTAGGAATATCTCCATGATGGGCGACGGGTAATACTTTTGGACCCGTTCTTGACTTAACCGGTCGACCGCCCGTGACCTTGGTAGTAGTATAATCAGTAGTGATCACTGCAGTATCAACTCTGTTTCTCCAAATGAAACCAAATGAGGATGCGAGTAAGTGGCACTCCAGTTGTCTTGTGGGACAATTTTGCGGACGTGACGCCCGTCAAAGTTTCCTTCTTCATGTGAGGAAAAATTGTATCTCCCACTCGTTAAGTAACTTGCTAATCGAACATCCCTCTTTGGTAGCAAGCCATCTGAAAATTGCACTAACACGAGTGATAGGAGTGAACTTCTTTCCCTCCTCACCGTCTACATGATATGACGGTAATGCGGCAGTGATACTTCGGATACTCTGATATCCCTTGATATCTGTCAGAGGATGGTATCTACTTCCTTGCAGAAGTGGACAAATTTCCGGTAACACTTCTTCAACTTGTTGAAGCTCCTCCTAAACGGGTGTCTCCTTGGGAGGCAAGAATTTAATGGCCCTCCGAACTTTTCTGTTATGGTTCCTCCTTTGAGTTCGGGTCAGCGGTACATTCCTCGAACTTCATCCGATTTCAAACACAAGTGGTGGGACAATTAATCTCTCAGTTGGATCCTCAATAATCATCACTTTTGTCCCCTTAGCAACAGCATGGCTAGTAGGTTCGGCAGGTTCCACGACAACAGTAGTTTTAGACTTCTTGCAGGTAGGGAAGTCTTGAAGGCAGTTCATGTTGAATTCTGCAGACAGCTCCTGTATTTCTAGTGTGGTGATCTTCATTGCCACGAACGGGGCTTTCCAGAGGATGATGTTGAGATCTTCAAATCCAGTTCAAAATTTGATGGTAGGAGCGAGGTTACGGGCTTTGTGGCTTGTTGGCAGGTTGCAGGAAAAGGTCAGCGTTCGGTAGGCCTTTGCAGCAGACTTGAAAATAGAAAGTTTCAGGGTTAGCTATATGGCCAAAAACCTCATAATCTTTAGTGCAAACACTGAAAGTAGAGGTTGATCTATAAATTGAGTGGGTCTTAATTTATGGGTATTTTAAAATTCTGTTTAAAATTTAATTAATGTAAGAAAATCTCAAAGTGTGCATGGTACAACACGATTTGGTTTAATTTATGGAATAGCAAATCAAATTTGGAAGGGAGATATGAAGTATTTTAGGACACAGTGCGAGACCTATTTAGTGGCAGAAAATGCCCAGGTGGAACTAGTCCACCGACACACGTATGAAGCAATCTGACCCCACATGAAAATTTAAAGAGTCCTTAATGGACTTCTAAACTCCTCTGTTCAAAGATGGTTGAACAACTAGTCCTGAAGTCCAAGGAATTGGCTGTACCTTCCCAAGACAGAAATGGGTAAAGTATGCCCACAAAAGAAGGGTAATTTTATCCAAGAGGGACATGGACACATTACCGATGTGTGAAAATAATATTTCTTGAATTGTATGCAGAGAAAAGCTTATCCTCAGCGGAGTCGCCGGAAGTTTTCGGCACTATTTTTGGTTGGAGGGAGTTGCTTGTAAAAAGCTGTCGGTTACTGAAATCGAAATCCCGTTGTCCGCTTCGAAAGGACTTATAATTTACATTTATATTAAGTTTTAGAAAAAAATGAACTTAAAGTGACCCAATATTTTTCATAGTTTAAATGAAAGAGCGTTGTACCTCAAACCTTGTATTTATCCCAAAGGATAAACACAAGACTTGAGGATGAGGCTCGATCAACTAAACTAAGGAATATATGACATCTATTTGGTTTGCAAAACTTTTATATCTGCCGACAAGTTCGCCTATTTAATATAAAAAATTAAATAGGGTTTATATTAAGATGGGTTCGAACATGCTTCCTATAAGGGCAAGCCCCTATAGTTAATTACATCTTAAATGACCAAAAGTCACCTAAGAAGACTCTTGATAAAAATCAAGAAAATTTATCTTCAAGGAATTTCAAAGGGTAGGACTATCTAAGAAGACTCTCAATAAAAATCAAGAAATATTATCTTCAAGGAATTTCAAAGGGTAGCCTAGAAGACTCTCGATAAAAATCAGGAAATATTATCTTCAAGGAATTTCAAAGGGTAGGACTCTAGCTCTCGATAAAAATCAGGAAATATTATCTTCAAGGAGTTTCAAAGGGTAGGACTTTTCAATGATAAAAATCAGGAAATATTATCTTCAAGTAATTTCAAAGAGTAGGACTCTTCAACGAAATCAGGGTAAGCCCCTATAGTTAATTACATCTTAAATGACCAAAGTCACCTAAGAAAACTCTCGATAAAATTAGAAATATTATCTTCAAGGAATTTCAAAGGGTAAGACTCTTCAACAAAATCGGACGTAGAGGTGGGAAATATTATCTTTAAGGGATTTCAAAGGGTGGGTTTTTTCAATGAGATCATACGTAGAGGTGTGAAAGGGGATTGGTTCAAATTTAGAAGATTTTATTGTAGAATCCAAAGGAGGAGGAACTAGGGGATGTCATGGATCCAGAGGAGAACTACAGTGACTTCCCAAGCTATCCTAATGTTTGGCTTCAGTTTTTAGGAGAAATGTTTAAGCGTTTCATCCTCCCAATTTTTTTAGTTAGGGCTTACATTCATGTGAAACGATCACAAAAATAGCTTGAAAGATGTGAGGATCTAGGTCGTGACAATCGACAACCTCAGAATGCTAAGGCAAGTTAGAGCTTATATTGTGTAGCAGAGCTACACAAAGGCCTAAAGATAAGGTGAGGATTTACGTTGCATAAGCAAGTAACCTTAAAGTCCTATTACTTTGTTGTTTAAGTCTAAGGACAGAAAATTAGTTTAGCTGGGGAAGACAAGTTTTGCTGATGAAGATGGTCGTGCTGCCCATCATGCTACCTCCAAGCTCCTTGCCGCAATAAGTTTGAGTTTTCTAGTGTGTCAAGTTATGATGTCAAATCAGGTGGCCCTATGGTTGAAGTTCTTTAATTTTTACAGAGGGCATATTAAAGTTGATTGGAGCGACACCGGTTAGGATCCTACGGTTCCCTCATGGGGGCATGTTAAAGTTGATTAGTCAAATCAGGTGGCCTTATGGTTGAAGTTCTTTAAATTTTATGGGGGCATGTTAAAGTTGATTAGGGTGAACACCGGTTAGGATCCTACGGTTCCCTCGTTCCGACACCGCTACTTTCTATTGGATTCACTTAGTGTCGGTTAGGATCCTACGGTTTCCTCATTCTGACTCAACTATTTTCTATTAGATTCACTTATTCTAAATGAACTTACTAAACTCAACTTAATGAGTTTCATAATTTCATGTAGACCGTGGGAAGCCTCGTTAGCAACCGTAGGTTACCACCTATGAGGGATTCCCGATCATCCGATAAAGATGTCTTAATTTAGTTGAACTTGTAGTTTTGTGTGATTTTTGTGATTAAATTTTGAGTTGTTTTATATTTTAAATGTTTTGGCGGTGAATTTTATCTTGGTTGATTTTAGTTTTGTTTTTTTTTGTTTTGGTTTTATGGCTATCCTGATAGTTTTAGTTTTCATGCAGGGTGGCATCTTTGTTTAACATGCAAGTTTGCAAGTATAAAAGCACAGTATGAAAGTATAAGAAAGACAACGCTGAAATCTGTAAAAGCATACTTGGCGAGTCTTCTTGTTCCACTATTTAAACTCAAAAGGCAAGTTAAGATAGTTTATATGAGACAGGGAAGTAAAATTTTGGTAGTTTTCCTAACCCTATGTCATATCTTGGTGGGTCTTTAGGAGTTTAATTAAGGATGATTTTGTTAAGCAAAACATATTAAGTTGAGTAAATCTTCAAGATATCCAACAGATCTAGAGAAAGAAGCAGTTTCGTGCTACTCTCTCGCTGCCTAGTGGAAAATACCGAGTTCTTTCAAACTTGTTATGTTACTTAATAAGTCATCCTGTAAATACCCTTATTTCTCAGTGAGCACTGATGTCTCAGTTATCCCTAAGAATAGGGTAATTATTACTTGTGATTCAATTTAAGAATTATGTCGGTGAAGACCCTTAAAGAGGCAACTTAGTGTTGTTCGAACACTTAGCCAAATTTTAACCCTAATTGGGCTTGTAGTGTTTGAAAAATGTTTTAATTTTCATTGATATTTACTTTTTTAATCTTCATTTAAATGAAACTTGATTTAGCCTAAATCACTACTAAGCCCTTAAAACCTAGGTGAGTGTCTTAATTAGGTTTGAAAAGGTTAGGCTTTAGGTGGTCATGTTTCATGATTTGAATTTTATTTGAAAATCAAAATAGGGGTATTAAATTGATTAATTATTGACTTAAAATTCATACCCCGAAGTCCAGGATCATTTAATTTTAATAAACATCCAAATTTTTAATGATTTAGAAATTTATTAATCATAATCCCTAAGTCAGGATCATTTAATTTTAATAAACTTCCAAATTTTTAATGATTTAGAAATTTTCTAAATCCAGGATCATTTAATTTTAATAAACTTCCAAATCTTAATAATTTAGAAATTTATTACTAAGTTCAGGATCATTTAATTTTAATAAACTTCTAAATTTTAATAATTTAGAAATTTATTAACACTTGGATTTTATTTGAAAATCAAAATAGGGGTATTAAATTGATTAATTATTGGCTTCAAAAGTCATACCCCAGTCCAGGATCGTTTAATTTTAATAAACTTCCAAATTTTAATAATTTAGAAATTTATTAACTTATCGAGGATCATTTAATTTTTATAAACTTCCAAATTTTAATAATTTAGAAATTTATTAATCTTAATGAGGATCATTTAATTTTGATAAACTTTCAAATTTTAATAATTTAGAAATTTATTAATCTTAATTTGGACTTATTTTATTTTAATAAACTTCCAAATTTTACTAATTTAGAAATCTACTAACATATCTTTTTAATTAAGAAAGTGAGGTTAGTTTCTACCAATTAACCCCTTATGTTTCAATCATCAAATAAATTGAATGAGATCAGAGGTTACCCATTTTCCTTCTTAAATTAAACCTAAATGTTAATTAAGGCTAAATTTCCAAATCTACACATTTGCACCTAAGGCTCTAACACTTCATAATTTTTTAAATTCAATTTAAATGACTTTGAAATTTTTATCCTATCTCATTCATGGGTCAATTAAGACATTAGAGGAGAAAATGTGATTTTCAAATTTTAATTTTTTTAATATAATTATTTTTATTTAAAAATATAATTTTTCAAAGAAAATTTTTAACTTAACCAAGTTAAATCTTAATTCTTTGAAATTATTACTGGAGATAGGCTTAGTCCAAAGAAGCCTTTGGACCAAATTTTATGATTTTTTTAATTTTATCAGAATTTTATGCATTACTGTAATTTCTACAGTATTTATTAAATATAAAATATTTTAAAAGGAGAAAATTAAGTTTTGTATTTTTGAAAAGTTCCACTAAGATAAGAGAACTTTGAGAAGAAGATTTTATATTTTTTTTGAATTTCATTTGATTTATTGGAATTATTTTAGTGTAAACTCATTTTTAGCCTTTAAAAAATTATTTCCACACAGTTTCTTTATTTAGAAAATCAGGAAAAATAATCTAATTGTTCCTAAGTGATTAGGAAGCAATTTAGATCATTTCCGTGATTTTTGTTATTTTTGTGATTTTTATGAATTTTTAATGATTTTAAATATTTAAAAATAGGCTAAAAATGAAGTTTTTATTTTAAATATAATTTCATTTTAATAATATACCCCTGATCACAGAGAACTCAAATAATAAGTTTTTATAAATTTTTGAGTTATATTTTGATTTTAAAAAAAAAATCATTTATGTGCCAAAAAAGATATTTAACTTGAAAAATCAATTTAGACCATCTAATGTACTCAAAATACTTTGAAAATTTTATGGGGATTTCTACGGATCTTATAAAATAGTGGAGATAAAAAATCAACTCATTTTGAAGTTTATAATTTTCAAAATTAGTTATCTTAGTGATTTAGTGTTTGTGAAAATTAGGTGCATTTTAAATGACTTGACTGATGAAAAATTTTTCTAAAGCTTCCCTGGTCATCGTAAACCTTTCAAATTTTTCTTAGAATTTTCTAATCAACATGCTAATTTACATGATTAATTTAAGAAAATAATGTGCATAAATTTGAAAATTATAGATCTCTGTCTAGAGACTTCCTATGACTTTGGAAAAATTAGAGGATGTTTCCCTTGATAAAGGATATAGCATGTTAAAATTTCAAGCCATGGTGAAGTGCTAATATGAATGGAGAATCAAAACATTCAAATTAGTATTTAATTAATTAAAAATAAAATATTCATCAAATGGACTTTAAATTATATGCACATTATTCTCCTTTGTTCACTGAGCAAGAGGGTATTTTTATTTTATTTTTGTGATTTTTCTACACCAAGATATAAATTTTTGAAGTTAGGGGTATTTAAATAAATAAAAAGTCCCTATTTATCTATTTAAACAGCGCGGTGCCATGTAGATACTAGGCAGGTCCAAATTCCACGCGGTGCGCTCCCATTCAACATTGTCATTCACCTCAGCACTGACTCGACCCGCGGTTTATTTTCCAAAGTGTTGTTTGGCTTGATCTCCTCCATCCATCCGATACACACGCAATCGGACGGCTCCCCGTCATCATCCCTATATAGTGATCTCTGACCGTCCACACTAAAACCCCGAGATCTCAGCCTAGACTCAACCAAATCACTTTAAGTTTGATCCTATCGATTAGTCTAAGTTAGACGAACATATCCATAAGGTAATCATGCAATTAAATTAAGCTTAATTAAATGGAGAGTCAAATCAGGCTCGGGAGAAGGAGAAGTTTTATACCTTTGCTCTGAGAAGTGAAGGTTCAATCAGGGGGTCTTGGCACATTCGTTGGGGTCGACGGAGGCTAGGGATTAAGCCTCTTGTTGTGGTGTAAGGCCTAGGTATGAATTCAACCAAGCTTGATTTCAAGTGTTGGTCTAGAGCTATGGTGGAGGCTATTACAGAGGGAAATTTGATGGGGGCTTTGTCTTATCTTGCTATTGTGAAGGTGTGGTCACAAGAAATTGAAGTTTGGTGAAGTTTTCAGAGATGTCCTATTTCTGCCCTAATTTTCAAGCTCAAAATTAGGGTTACACAAGGGGAATAAAGCCAGTGGAATGATTGGAATGGGTTGTAGAGGTCTCAAGGAAGATCTGTGAGTGATTTGGGAAGCTCTCTCTGACAAAATTTTAGCACACCTCCCATGGCTGTGGAGGTGAGTTTTTATAAAATTGGTCATGGGATAGCTCTTAGGGCACAAGTTTTGGTGCATTGTAGTGCTTAGGTGGGGGGTAGAGGAGCTCTACAATTTGATTTAAATGACCTAACCTCTAGGTTTGATTTCGGTGAAGCTCCATGGGGGTGGCTCTCAGTGTGGCTCTCAATTTGATGGAACCAAGTCATAAGGCCAAAATTGGGTTTTTGATCTAAATGAAAATTGGGTTCAAATCATGGATCAATTGGCGTTGGATTTGGTCTTCATTGGTCATATGAAGAGTTAATTTGAGTTTAGAATTTAAATTGGGGAAATTGAGACCAATGAGATAGACATTTGAGGTGATTTGGAGAAAAAAATGAGCCTTTAAAGGGCAATTTGGGTGTTTTGATCAAGAATTGTTAAATTGGCCAAATTGGGTCATGTGATAGTTGAGTGAAATGAAATTAGGAATATTTAGGAGGTTTTAGGAATTTTTGGGATTTTATAAAATTTTTTGAATTTTGGGCCAAAGAGGGGTATTTTGGTAATTTGGACAATTTAGGGATTTTGGGTAATTTTATTGTTTTCAAGGTGTTTGAAATTATTTTTGAACAAGTTTGGGTATTTTGGCTAGATTTGGATATTTTGGCCAAATTTGGGGTTCCAAGGGTATCTGGGTAACTTGGGAAAATTTACGGGCAATAGGGTAGGTTGGGTATCTTGATAGAGTTAGATTGCTAACCACTATAAACAAGCCATAGATCAATGAAAACCCCATTTTTGGTCCTCTTTGTAGTGGTCTTAGCTAAACCCTAGCCTAGGCCTAATGGGTTTAGGGAACCACCTATAGGAGTCTCCCAAAAGTATCAAGGGACCAAAGCCTAGAAATTCTAGGTTTAGGATAATGAGTGATTGTGAGTACAAGTGATTGCAAGTAAGTTCCATAGCCCTAGACCAACACCCAGAGTCAACCCTAAGGTCCAGCAGTCCTAAGGGTGACACATCTTGAGTTTCCCCCATAACGACCCCACATACTAAGTGCTAGAGGCTAGAACTAATATGTGTAACTTCAAGTTGAGTAGAGAAGAGTTTGAATTTTCTAATTGTGAGGGTTCCTTGCCTAGTTTTCTAAAAATAGTCAAATGGAAAGTCCTATGGCTAGACCTTAGACTACTAAAGAGGAAAAACTGAACCTCAACCAAAAGTGAGGTCAACAAATGGACAGTCTTCGGGAAATTTCACTGCTACTAGAGGTCCGCAAATCTACATAATTATTTATGATCTAACACTATTATTCTGGTGCCCATGTCCTCTGCTAAAGTCCAGTGGCCCAATTTCAGAGATATCAACCTAATTAATGTAGTCTCCAAATTCATTAGCAAGATACTGGTGGGGAGACTTTAGCCTTATCTGCAACACCTAACCGTCCAAAGCAAGTTGCCTTTGTGAAGGGGAGATACATTGGAGACAATGTCCTTCTAACCCAAGAATTATTAAATGATTTAGATAAACCTTGTAGGGGGAGCAACCTAATCTATAAATTAGATTAAAGAAATGTCATATGACTTGATAAATTGGGAGTTTGTATTGGCTTGTTTGGAAGAGAGGGGTTTCTCAAATGCTTCCTGCCTCATCATTAAAAGATGGTTGTTGGGTAATGTTCATTATGTATTTGTCAATTGACAAACTCATGGGTTCTTTCTTACCCCCAAGGGACTCATACAAGGCGATCCTTTCTCCCTACCATCTTTATCTTTGCTTTGGACTATTTATCCAGATTGTTGGATAGACAATCACAAAGGAAGCACTATGTCAAATATCATCATATGTCCAATTTGGACATAAGCCATCTAATCTATGCTAATGATATCATCATCTTGTCTAGAGCCAATATAGCTGTTGTCAGCCTATTAAACCACTGCCTGTAGGAATTCCAAGGTTTTTTTGGGTTGATATTCAACAAATAAAAATATCATATTCTCTTCAATAAAAGCATAGTTCTTTCTACCAAACAATGGATATTAACCTCACTATTTTCTCCACCATGTCTATTCCTATTAAATATCTCGAGGGTTCCACTTCTTAAAGGAAGAAGAATACTCTCTCATTTTGATGAGGTAGTTAGTAAAAATAATTCCACATTACAAGGCTGAACTAACTCCTTTCTTTCTAATGGTGGCAGGATTACTTTTCTGAGAAGCATCCTAACCACCTTCCCTTCTTATATATTACAAGTGGTTGTGATGAAGAAGAGCACTCAAATGTTACTGGAGAGATCCTTCAATAGATTTCTATGTGCAAGCTAGAGGAAACAACTACACTGGTCAGGCTGGCAAAAACTAGCCAAACCAAAGACTGCAGGGGGACTATGTTTCAAAGGGCTCTAACAGCTACTAGACTTAAACTTATGCAAATTGTGGCTGAAGTTTATACAACAAAAGACTTTATGGGACAAGCTCATGTGGAAATAATACTACATATACTCACATCCTAATTAGGTAACTAGAAGGATTGGTCACTCCAGAACTTGGTTGAATCTGTTGAAAGTTAGAAATGAGGCAGCAAACTAGTTTCTTTGGGACCTTGGAAAAAGGAAAATGAATTTCTGGTTGGATAGATGGTGTCCAGACAACTTCATTAAACCTTTATCAGGGAGTGTGACACTGAACTCTACGTGGAGAATTTTTGGGAGGGAAACTCTCGGTCTACTAACTTCGTACTTATTTTCTAGATCAACCTTAAATTTAGATGATCTCCAAACTGTCATTTAACAAAACTCAAGTAGACAAGTTGGTGATTGTAGTCAAATTCAATCAAAGCATCACCAAAACTATATACTGCAAACTATACAATTAGGAGAATTTACCTTGGGGGGAATGTCCGTGTAATAAGTGTCTCACTCCATCCATGTCTTTATTTTGTTGGAGAATTCTACAAAAATTGCTCCCAACTACTGAAGCTTAAGGGTTTGAGGGGGCCATCCATCTGTCAATTGCATAAGGAAGATGGGGAATCTGTAAATCATATTTTCTTTGGCTGCAGGTTCTCTCAAGAAGTATGGATTTCTCTTATACATCATATGAAGGTAAATACAATGAATATAAAGTGGCTTAATATTCTTGAATGTTGGAGTGGCTGGGTGAGTATTAAGTTGGGCCCAATTCCTTTCATTGTTGCTTGGGTTCTCTGGGCTACCAGAAATCAAATAAAATTTGATGATCTACCTGCTATTTCAGGCAAGGTAGCTGTCAATTGCTTAGCTTTTATCAGTAAGCTTATTGACTAAAAGAAGTTCCCCAACATCCAGAGAGCTACTACATTTGTTGGATAAAGGACTTTTTGTGTGACTAAAGTCTACTGAGACAAACCTGCATTCCCTACAGTAAAATTAAACATTAATGGAAGTTTCTCATCTCATGAGGCTGGGATTAGGGGTATGTTCAGAGATCACCCTACAAAATGCTTACTATGCTACCAATCCCCAATTACAGTAGTGGATGCCAAAAAATCTGAAGCTATGACAATGTACTTGGGTCTCAAATTGATAATTATGAATAATTGGAAGGCTTTGGTTAATGGAGTGGACTCCTCTACTCTATTGGACTATGTAAAAGGGAGTATTGCTACCCGTTGAAAAATTCTCAAATGGACCAAACAGATCAATGCCCTGAGTAATGAATTAAAAGTCACATTTAAATTTATATACAGAGAAGGTAATAGACCTGCTAATTTTTTGGTTAGGAGGGGAGCCGAATGATAATATGTAATTGTTTCTTCCTTACCTACCTCCTCTCTCATATTTTTGCTTCAAGGGGATTTAGTTAAAGCCACACATCTTAGAGTTGTAACTATTGTTTGAACATAATATAATCCATATTTTTGTCCAAAAAAAATTAAGGAAAGAAAATAAGTTTTTAACTTTAGAAAAAGGACAATGAAACTCAAAATCATTAAAGGCATATCTATATATAATAATGCTCACCTAAAAAATAAAAAAAAGGAGTAAGGATTAACGAGATCCTAAAAGAAAAAGAAAAAGAAAAAGACAAAGAAAAGAAAAGTAAAGTATGAAAAGGGGAAGAGAAGCTTGAGGATTATGACCTAATTAAAAATTTAATTCACTTGAATCTTTTTAAGAAAGAAAACTTATAATTAATCCTAAACTTAATTTCACAAACTATTATTAAATTAATTTCTCTAGATGTCATACATTTCTAAAATTAGTATAGTTCTAAAAATCCAAAGTGTGGAAAAATTTCAATTATTTCTGAATCAAATAGAAAATCAGGATTCCTATAGTTTAATACTAGATATTATGATACCTTAGATATCATTTAATTTACTGTAAACTTTTCTAAGTTTGACTATAAAATTTCTAGAACAAAATTTTAGTACATCTCAAACAAACGCACTAACATAAATAAACATATTAAATTGAAGTGATACTTTAGGACAAGTAAAGTTTATGTTTGGGGGAATTGATACGCTTAGAAATTACCAATATATATATATATATATATGGCGGCTGAGGACTGTGCTCTGCTAGGGTTTATCTAGGGAAGATGACGGCCTGAGGTGGTAGAGATAAATGGACAGAGGTCTTTCAAAGAGTTTAGCTTCTGCTTGTGACTTTTTTCTTTGAGTTGCTATGTTCTCTTTTTTTCGGGCTCTTTGGAGTTCAAATTTTCTACGCAAGCAACTCTTCCATTGCCTGGGCTGCCGTGGGCTTCTTAAAGTGGTAAGTTTTTTCTTTTTTGATTTTGGCCCTTCTGAGGTGGTTTTATTTAAGTCATGACTGAAGTTAATTTTATTCATGTGGAGACCAACACTCAATGAACCAAAGCCACATATGCTAGTGTGGTGGGAATAAGATAGGATAGTTTGTAAAATGCTGAACTTTTGGTTTTCCCCTAACCTTTTCATGATGCAGCTTTGGGGAAGGACCCATGTCCTCTCATTAAACCTTATGTGTTAAAGTTGGTAAACTTGCCATTTTTTACGAGGAGGAGGATCTAGTTACTCTGAAGGCTAATTGCAAATTCATTCTAATTGGCAAATTCCAGCTTGGCCATCCCAAGATGGAAATTGTTAGAAGGTTCTTTGAAAGTTTCCCTTTCGCTGGAGCTTAGAAGGTGGTGCTGGTAGATAGTGGACACATTATGATCAAACTAGCTTTAGAAGAGGACTATGCATGAATATTTTCCAAAAAAATAGTCTCTATGGATAAATCTCTATGAAGATCTTTAAATGGACCCCCAATTTTGACCAAGTAAGGGGCCCCCTATTGTGCCTATTTGGTTCAAACTGCCAAGTTTACCTCTACATTTCTTTAATCACAAGGTCCTCTTTAATGTCGGACTTGCTTTGGGAATACCACTGAAGATGGACTTCTCTAGTTTCAACCTCTCTAGGTCTTCAATAGCAAAAATTTTAGTGGAGATGGATATCACTCTCCTTATGTTAGAAGAGATTTGGCTGCGGTGCAATGAGATTTTTACAGTACTTCAGAACACTTTCTACAATTTTTTGAGAGCTCTTGATCCAACTGCCTTGATCATCCTTAATTGAATTAATTGCTTTGCATTTTCTTTCAAACTTAATGCAGACATGGAAGTACTTAGTATTTCTGTCTCCATCCATGAATTTATTTGTTGAACCCTTTTGTTTTAGGAATTCATCTTATCATGCCACAGCAGTAATGAGCTTCTTGTTTGCTTCCCAAAGAAGTTCTTTGATGCACCAAAAATATATGCATTTTTAGACCTATATTTTATACTCTTTTCTGGTGATAATGCACTTTAAAGGAAGATATTTTTCATGTTTTGCGGTAGGTTGATGATTTTCAGCACTTGAAGCAAAAAGGAAGCAAAAATGACATAATTTGAAGTCAAAATGGCATTTCGGAGAGAAATACTCAATGTGACGGTGCCAACAAGAAGGAAGGAGACCAGAACAACGAGGGAGCCAACAGCGCCTGACTGGGCGCGACGGAGCCATTTGAAAGAGAGCACCAAATTACTTTTACTCAAAGATTGGACATATTTGGATTCTTTTTGAAGAGTTATTTCATACACCCCTTGAAAAACTGACATTATCCTCTATTTTGAGTTGAAATTGATAAGAAAAGGAGTCTTCTAGTTTGTCATTGAGTTTTTTTTTAGTGTTCCAATATGTGTATTGTGTAGTGTGGTGAGTCTAAGTGTGATTTCTTCTAAGTTTTGTTGGATAGGGAGAGAAGTGAGAGATTTCTTCTTCCCTACATCTTTAATGAGATAATTAAGAGTCTTGTAAAGAGAGAAAGAGTCCAAGAGGAGCTACAATGAATTTTCTTTGAGGAAGAGTTAAACGTAACTGGTGTTTGTTTATTATTGTTGTATAAATTTTTTCTTAGACTTAAGAGTACTTTTAAGAGTATTTTTTTTACTTATTATATTTGTTTATGCATGGTATTGGATCAGAAGGTTTAGTACCTTAAGATTCAGAATTAGAACGTACTATTAGAAAAGTTCAGAAACAACAAATATAAATTCTAATTTGAATGAAACGGTGAATAACTTAGATAATCAAATAAATGAAAATTGACAGAGACCTCTAAATGATAATGCTAATCCTACAGCAGATGAACTTCACTTCACTGTTCAAAATGTTGATGTTGTTCCTAATTCATTTGAGCTTAAATCTACTATTATCCAAATGGTACAAAATAATCAGTTTGGAGGAACACCTACTGAAGATCCTAACTTACATCGTGCTAGTTTTCTTGAAATATGTTCTACTTTTAAATATGATGAAGTGTCTGATGATGTTGTCAGGCTTAGATTGTTTTCCATTTTCCTTAAGGGACAAAGCTAAAGTTTGGCTAAATTAATTAGCACCAAGATTTATCAAAACTTGGGGAGAACTATCACAAAATTTTTTAGCTACATACTTTCCACCCTTGAAAACTGCTAAGCTTAGAAAAAATATTACATTTTTTTGTCATTTCAAAGGGTAATCGATTTATGAAGCTTGGGAATAATTTATGGATGCTTTACTAGATTGGTTAATAATCCAAACTTTTAACAATGGATTAGTAGGATCACTTAGATTTATTATAGATGCTTTTGCAGGTGGATCATTAATTTCAAAATATTTTGATGAAGCATATTCTTTAATAGTGGAGATGGCTATTATTAATGATTCTGATGCAATATCTAATTTGGCATCTCAAATTCCTACTACATCAAAGAAGATTGATCAAATTGGAGTGAATTATTCTTAAATACCACAAATTTTAGAGGAAAATTAACTAGGACAGATAATTGATACTCAATCATATTATGAAACTATGAATCATATTAATAATAGAAGTAATAATCTCTATCATAATTATTATAATCCTCCATGGAAAAATCACCTTAATCTTATTTAGAATAATTATAAAAATTTGGTGAATTGATACGGTTAAAATATATAGTATTTTTTGACACATTTTTATACCTATTTTTGAGATATTGCGCTTTAATGGAAGTTATTTTTGTGGTTTTCTTTCAGATTTAGGTAAAAAGGTGAAAAATACTAAAAGGCATGAAAAAGGATCAAATTTGGAGCAAATAGGTGAAAAATGTGCAAAAGTGTTTTGGCGCCTAAGCACCAGATCTAGTGCTTAAGCGCCGGGTGAACAGAGAAGGCTACGCCTATGCTCCAGAGGCCGATGCTTACTAGCCAGTGGTACTTATTGGACAAGTAAATTTAGTTTTTGAAATTATTGCAAAAGTATGCACCTCTTGAAGAAATACATCAAATCAAGACACATCTTGAAGAGATACCCAGGAACATTTTGGAGAATTACAAAATATGGAAGATTGGGACTTTGAAAGAGGTCCTGAAAGTACTGGAAAAGTTTTGAAAGTTCAAAAATTGGGGAGTTAGTTGTAGTGATTTTCAGGCACCACATATTTATCTTTTTTTTATTTCTAGTTTATATTAAGAGTATTGTAAAATAGAATAGATTCAAAGAAACTTCAAAAGTTTGGTGGAGGACTTGAGATAAGTTTCTATCTTTTATTTTAGACTACTTTTGGTTCTAATTGAGACTTATTGTTGGTTTTACAATGATTTCTACTTTTAAACTAAAGTGTGATTTTGCTTTCTACATGGATTCTGAGTAGTTTTATTTATCTTTCTTCTTGAAATGATAGGTAAATAAGTGTTTGATGGAATTTTTGGAGAGTATTGTTCTTTAATGTTGGAAGAAGTTGTGATGATTTAAATCTATGCACTTCATTTACTTATTGATTTGGCCAATCCAAATGTTAAAATTTGTTTTGAGAACATGTAAGAATCGGGATGGTATTGTCTCAGGCAATAATTGAAAAGAATTACATGAGGTTGTACGAATGAGAATGTAGTTCATATGATTGAGTGTGAATAAATAGGGAAATTTGCATTGCAGAGTTAAAGGACTTTAAAGTGACAGGTTAAAGCCCATGGTTTATTTTTTTTGGTTCTGATAGGAGATGTTAGCCCCGAGGTGGAGGGAATCAAGGGAACTCTAAAGTGAGAGCTAATATCTTCCCTACCTAGCCGGTCTTCAGAATTATTCAAAATTTAAATTAGCCAATGCTCTTTATAGCATCTCTAGTAAGGGTAAAGAATATTATTGCTCCTATTTGGCACAACACAATATGCATACTTCAACAAAAGAATTCCTATAGTTATTACTCATTCATGATAAATAGAAAGATATTTTCATATTTAGTGCTTTTCTTCTACAAAAAATCAAGTTATCTTTTTAAGTTTGTACTGTTTTTGTTAAAATAATAAAATTACTAAAAATATTTAAACTTTCTTTACTGCAAAAATATTTTTAGTTTTAATAATTGTCTTTTTAAAAATAGAAAGTTTTCTAAAAAATGCATAATGCATATCTTCCATGTGCGTTCGATATTTAAGTCTTAATCAAAAAATCCTATATTACTTGATAACGATATGTATATGTGTAGTATTCCAATATATATAAATTAAAAGTTAAATTCTTATTTTTCTTTAGGATCAAGTTTTTCATTTTGTTGCAAAATAAGGAAATATACCTAAAAATATAATCAGAACTATTGTTATACTGTTGTATATAAGCAGTTTCGGGATCAAACACCCTACGTTCATACACATTATTTAAACTTGCTATTATTTAAATGGTATCAAAGAATCAATTTTGGGGGATCACCAACTGATGATCCAAATTTACATCTTCCCAATTTTCTAGAATTCTGCACTACATTTAATAGTGATGGTGTATGAGATGATGTCATAAGTCTTAGGTTATTTTGTTTCTCACTGAGTGATAAAGCTAAGATGTGGTTGAATTCATTAGCACCTGGATCTATCAGAACTTGGGGTGATATAACACAAAAAATCCTTGCTAAATATTTTCCACCATAAAAAACTCTGAAGTTTAGAAATGATATTACATCTTTTAATCAGTTTGAAGGGGAATATTTTTACAAAGTGTGAGAAAGATTTAAAGAACTCTTAAGAAAGTGTTCACACCATGCTATACCTGATTGGATAATAATTCAAACTTTTTGTAATGGATTAATTTGATCTCTTAGATCAATTATCGATGACACTGCTGGTGGTTCATTGATGTCAAAACCATTTCATGACGCTTATGCTTTAATTGAAGAAATGACCACCAATAATTGTCAATGGTCTTCTGAGAGGGTAAATCATAAGAAAGTAGTCAATATTCATAAAACTGATACATTTACCATGTTAGCAAATCAATTTGCTGCAATTTCATGGAAGTTAGACCAATTTGGAATAAATTTTTCTCAACCAATTTCCATGATTGAAGAGAATTCATTATAAATGGTAGATTTTCAAAGATCATTAGAAACTTTGAATGCCATAATTAATAAGAAAAATAACCCATATTTGAATTATTATATCCTAGGATGGAATAACCATCCCAACTTTAACTAGAATAACAATTCGGGTGGTAATAATCAGCAATGGGGGAACAACCACGAAAACTCATTGGGAAACTGGAACAACAAAGGGAATAATAATTATAGATCTACTTATCCTCCAGGTTTCAATAGTAATACACAGTTTAAAGAGAAGAAGTTGTTAATAGAAGAAGTGGTGTTACAAATGGGAAATCAATTACAAAGTTAAGGAGCTATAATTATAAATATTAAGAATCAACTTAGGCAAATAACAAATTCATTAAGTAATAGATCCCAGGTAACACTTCGTAGTAATGCTGAATCAAATCCAAAAGACCTGAATAAAGAGCAAGTAAAAGCCGTTCAACTTAGAAGCGGAAGAGAGTTGGAAGGTAAGGTTCAAAAGAAATTAAGGTTGAGAGAGAAGAAATTGAAGAATCAAAAGAGGATGCTCCAAAAGATTCTGAAAGACCTATTTCCCACTTAAATATGATTTGGAAAAACAACCACCTCCATTTCCTCATAGAATTTGTCAACAGAAGTTGGATAAGCAATTTTCAAAATTTCTAGAAATATTTAAGAAGCTTACATTTAATATTCCATTTGCTGAAGCCTTAGAACAAATGTCAAGCTATGCAGAGTATATGAAGGATATTCTCAACAAGAAAAGGAAGTTTGAAGATAAAGAGACTGTTGCACTTAGTAAGGAGTGTAGTGCTATAACTTAGAAAAAGCTTCCTGAAAAGCTTAAAGATCCTGGTAGTTTTACAATTCCATGTGCAATAGGAGACAAATTTTATCGGAAAGCTTTATGTAATTTAGGTGCAAGCATTAATCTTATGTCATTATCAATATTCAAAAGATTGGGATTAGGATAAATAACCCCTACTACTGTAACTCTGTAGTTAGTAGATCATTCGATAACATACCCTAAAGGAGTTATAGAAGATGTCTTAGTAAAAGTGGATCAATTTATTTTTTGTATTGATTTTATTGTGCTAGATATACAGGAAGATAAAGCGATGCCTATCATTTTGGGGAGACCATTCCTAGCAATAGGAAGAGCAATCATAGATGTGCAGGAAGGGGAATTGACATTATGCATCCATGATCAAACTGATACTTTCAATATTTTAAGATCAATGAAATATCCTGCAAAAGGTAATGAAGATGAAGGTTATAGGATAGATGTTATAAGATATCTAAGTGAATGTCATTTCAAAACAACTTATGAAGCAAAATCTGAAGAAAAAGATTTGGAAGATGAGTAAGAAGAGGAATTAGATCGATGTGAAGAACTTTTTAAGGAATATTCAAACTATGTTCAAGAAAATTTTGAAATTTTGGACACGATAGACAAAGATAAATCATTTTGTCCATCAATTGAAAAACCATCAGAACTTGAGTTGAAGTTACTTTCTGAACATTTAATATATGACTTTTTAGGAGATTCCTCTACTTCACCAGTTATAATTTCCTCATAATTAACGATGGAATAAGAAGAAAGGTTGATAAAATTTTGAAAAATTTTAAGAAAGCCTTTGGATGGACAATTAATGATATTAAAGGAATCAGTCCTTCATTTTGTATGCATAGAATTCATATGGAAGAGAACTGCAAACCTAGGGCTGATCCTCAAAGGAGACTGAATCCTGTTATGAAAGAAGTTGTTAAGAAAAAAATTTTAAAGTGGTCAGATGCTGGAATTATTCACCCTACTTCAGATAGTACATGGGTTAGTCCAATTCACTACGTTCCTTAGAAAGGAGGAGTAAATGTAATTGTGAATGAACATAATGAATTAATACCTACTAGACAAGTTATAGGGAGCCGAATATGCATTGATTATAGAAAATTAAATCTTACCACTAGGAATGATCATTTTCCATTACCATTTCTTGATTAAATGCTGGATAGACTAGCTAGGCATAAATACTTTTATTTTCTGGATAGATATTCTGGTTATCACCAAATACAATTATCTCCTAAGGATCAAGAGAAAATAGCTTTTACCAGTCCTTATGGTACTTTTGCTTTTAGAAGGATGCCCTTTTATTTATGTAATGCCCCTACTATATTTCAAATATATGTGATGGATATTTTTTTTTATTTAATTGAAAAAGGAATTGAAGTATTCATGGATGATTTTTCAGTGTTCGAAACTTCATTTGACTCTTAGTTAGAAGATTTATCTAAAGTTTTTAATCGCTGTGAAGAAACAAATTTAGTTCTTAATTGGGAAGAATGTCAATTTATGGTTTTAGGAGGAATTGTATTAGGTCATCAAATATCAGAAAATGTTGTGGAAGTTGGTCCTGCTAAAATTCAAGTGATCATTAGTTTACCTTATACAACAAATGTAAGAAAATATAGGAGTTTTTTTTAGGACATGTTGGATTCTACAGGCGATATATTATAAACTTTTCAAAGATTGCTAAGCCTTTATGTCATTTACTGGAGAAAGATTCAATTTTTAATTTTGATTAGGAATGCCTAAAAGCTTTTAATTTATTATAAGAAAAATTAATCACTGCACCAATTATAGTTTCACCAAACTAGGGAAAACATTTTTAATTGATGTGTGATGCTAGTGATTGTGCTATAGGAGTTGTTTTAGGACAAAGATATGATAAAATTTTCAAAGTAATTTACTATTCTAGTAAACCTCTTAATGAAACTCAAATCAATTATACAAAAATTGAAAAATAGTTATTAGCAATAGTATATCCTTTTGATAAATTTAGATCATATTTAATTAGAACTCATTGTTTAGTACATACAGATCATTGTGCTTTTAAGTACTTAATGAAAAAGAAGGATGCTAAACCTAGACTTATAAGATGGATTATTCTTTTACAAAAAAATTGAATTTGGCATAGTAGATCAAAAGGGGACTAAAAAGCAAATTTCTGATCATTTTTATAGGCTTGAGTTAGAAAAACCACTCTATTTTGAAAAAGAAATTAATGAACATTTTCCATATGAAAAATTGTACCCTATTAATGAGTGGTGTGTTCCATGGTATGCTGACATTGTGAACTTTATTGTTAGCAATATTATACCCTATGGAATGACATACCAACAAAAGAGGAAATTTATTTCTGAAGCTAAGACTTATTTTTGGGATGACCCGTTTTTATATAAGGAAAGGATCAAATTATTTGAAGATGTGTACATTTAGAAAAAACTTATGAAATTATCCATAAATGTCATAAATTTGAATTTGGGGGACGTTTTGGTGTTGATAAAACAACATACAAAATTTTATAATCTTAATTATATTAGCCTTTAATTTTAACAATTTTAATGCTTATATCAAAACCTTTGATAGATGTCAATGAGTAGGCAATATCTAGAGGAAATGAGATGCCCCTCAATTAATTGCTAGAAGTAGAAATAATTGATTTTTGGGGATTAGATTTCATGGGACCATTTATACCATTTTCTGAAAATTTATATATTCTGTAGTGGACTATGTATCAAAATGAATAGAAGCTATTGCTTTACCTCAATGTGATGCTCAAAGTGTTGCAAAATTTTTGAAAAAAAACATGTTTCATAAATTTAGGATGCCGATAGTTATCATTACTGTGGGGGAAGTCATTTCAGAAATGCCACAATGGAGAAGTTATTAAAGAAATATCATATAAATCATAGGATTGCTACTGCTTATCATCCTCAAAAAGTGGTTTGGCTGAATTATCCAATCGGGAAATTAAAAGAATTATAGAAAAATCTATGAATCCAACAAAAATGGATTGGTCAGTGAAACTTGGATATACTTTGTGGGTTTATAGAGTTGCATATAGAACTCCTATAAGAATCTCCCTATATAGGCTAATATTTGGGAAAGCTTCTCATTTACCAGTTGCACTTGAGCATAAAGCATATTGGGCGATTAAAGAGTTCAATTATAATTTGAATGATGCTGGTGAGAAAAGGTTATTGCAATTAAATTAGCATGAAGAGATAAGGAATGAATCTTATGAGAGTGTTAAGATTTATAAAGATATGATGAAGATGTGACATGATCAAAGGATTCTTACTAAAAATTTTCAACTAAGGCAACAAGTTTTTTTATATAATGCAAGGTTAAGATTATTTTCAGGGGTAGATGGGCCCATTTATTGTGGAAAAATTTTATCCTAATGGTGCTGTGGATAGTAAAGATTCTAAGTCTGAGAAAATATTTAAAGTTAATGGACATAGATTGAAACCTTATTTTATAGGTGATTAGCATAAACTTAATTATGGAATGATGTTGGGTCAACCAGAATAAGCACTGGTTACATCGGTCTGACGACGTAAAACCAAGCGCTTTGTGGGAGGCAACCCATTGTTATCAGTGTGTTTTTATTTTCATTTTTTTTTGTCTGTGACTAAGAAAATTGGGGTAGTATTTTTTAAATTAATATGTGTTAGTAAAGCTTTTAACACTTTATTTAGTGACTAAGACATATTAGAATGAAAATTTGGATGTTAAGTTGACTAGTGCAAAAATGTGCACTGGCACTTAAGCGTCAATCCAGTCTTAAGTGTGGTAGTTTAAACACATGTGAAAAATTAATATTCTAGAAGGTTTAACTGCCAATTAGTTTGTAAAAACATGCTAAGGCAGTTTTTAATCATGTCTAGAAGTTATTAGAAGGATTTAGGCATATAAATAGAAGGGTTTTGTGAAGGAGTTTCACCCTGATCATTTCTAGCCCTAAAAGTCTAGGAGAAAGTGAGATTTAGAGAAAATGTCTTCATGGGAAAAGGATTTGAAGAAGAAGGAAGAAACCATGAGGAAGAGGTTCATTAGTCAAAGTGCAAAAGAAATGTATAATGAGTTGCATTAGTATTGAAGGGATATCAGAGAAGATTAACAAAATGGAGAACACTATGTCTTCATTAGAGACCAAAGCACTTGACTTACATGCACATTTAGAGCATATTGGATGGCAATTGAAGATGTAATTTAGCCACACAAGGTATATAGATCAAGCAGATAACGTGATGTTCATAAAGTAGAAGTGGATTGAAGAAGATATTATTAGAGCTCGTCACCACGGTCCGTTTTATCAACTTTATATTCGTAGAGAGACTAATGAAAGACAAAAATTTGTTCCTTCGAATGAAGAATGAAATTAAGTTTTTTGTTAGAATTTGTGTGTTAGAAGTTGTTATTTTCAAGTGGTTTAGTGTTTAAGTCTTGTTTTTAGTATTTATAACTTCTTTATGTGTAATGATTGTTGTGGATTTGTATTTAGGAAAATTTTCTCATCCAAGTTTATTAGAGTGAGAATTAAGAGTTTAAAAGTATTTGTACTTGTTTGTGAATTAATCTAATTTTGTTTGTGTGAAAATTTATGTTATTTTTAGGCTCAAATTGAAATAGTTGTTATGGAGAATTTTTTAGAGAGAGAGGAGTTATAAGAAGTTGAAAATAGACATTTAAGTGCTATGAAACCATTTAGGGTTGGTTTACTTAGGCAAAATGTTCATTTTACTTTAATTTAAAAATTTTGAAAATTGTGCACTGGCACCTAAATGCCACATCTCGCGCCTAAGCACGAGCCAACCAGACAGGCAGCCGTCTAAGAGCCACTTACCTGTGCATAAGCGCCGGTTCACTGCAAAACAATTGGCGAACGGTTTAAAGTGGATTTTTGCCCGAAAATCACCATTTTTATGCCTCCTGCCACCTTCAACCTCTCAAAATCGCGATTTTGGAAGGCTAGGGCACATCTAAAGTGAAGATTTCTTGGTGGAATCAAATGAAATTTGCTAGATCCAAGTTCCTTGAGGTAACAACTTTTCTTCTATGAAAAAATTTTGGATTTTCACCTTGTATTTTGAGCACATTTAGAGAAATTCAAAAATTCACTATCCATGGTAAAAAATGAGAAAAAATTTTATGAAAATTTCATGGGAAGTATAAATTGTACTTTTGAAGTGTAGTTTAGTAATTTAGACTTGATTTTTGAAGCTATTTTGGAATTTATAAAATTTGTAGAATGGCTCCAAGAATGAAGAGAAGCAAAGGAAAGAGCCCTTTATATTTGAGTAAATTTGTTAGTTCAAAGGCTTAGGATCAGTACAGTGATGCGTTACAATAATGGAAACTGATTTAAGAGTGATGTTTTAGGAATCCAGGCGGATTTGTAGAGGATTTGATCATTCATCGATAGTGGGAACAATTTTTTTGTTTCTCTACTGTGGCGATTATTTCTATTGTTAGGGAGTTCTATGCAAACCTCCCTGAGGCTGAAGGCAATAGAGCCATGGTTTGATAAAAGTTGGTACCTTTTTCATCAAGGTAATCAACTTGTTTTATCATCTGCCACCTGATACATTATGCTTTTATACAAATTATAGTCCGACTAAAGCGGAGTTATACAAGATTATTTTATACTTGACTATTAGGAGAGGACTTTGGAAGGTCATTAATGAGAGGAGAGTCCACTTACCAACTTCAAAATTATGTGCACCTTCAAAGGCCTGGCACTTTTTTGTTTCTGCTCGTCTGTTACCAACAAATCATCTCAATGAAGTGACCAGAGAGAGAGCGACGTTAAATTATTGTATCCAGGAAAGAAAGCTCATCAACATAGGAGCTTTGATTTGTCAGACTACCATCAGTTCTACCATTACCGTTACTACTGCAAGTCTGTGATTTGCTTCCTTGATCTTTTATTTGTGTGAGCATGCTGGAGTTAAATATGATAGTTGGAAGGGTTGTTACCTATAAAGCCCATCAGTAAAATGAATGTGAAGACTTATTCTGAGCATTCTATTTTTTGCTGGAGAGGAGGATTTTCTAAGAGTTATGGAATGAACATGTATGCTGCTTCTACCTCTGCTGCTTCTTGATCTAGACCATCTACCTCACGTGCTTTTACATCTAGAGGTGAGTCTACTGAGATCCAAGATCAATTATTACAAAGGATGATGGATAATATTAACTTTATCGCTGTTGGGGTACAAAATTTAGAGCTTTTTATAGAGCATACTGATAGGTATAATAGGAGAAAAAGTGATTATGAAGATTAATTTCACTCATCTTTGGAGAGGTTCATTAGATGTAACCAAGGAGTGCAATTTCCTCCATATCCTAGATACCTTGATTATGAGCCTGCAAAAGTTGGTATAGCATCAATTCAGAGGTTGAGGAGTAGAACTGAGAGATTATATTTTGATAGTTGTAATAGGATATGATCTATGTGGTCTGGGCTTGCCACATTTGCATCTGTGTGTTGGTTTGAACTATGTGATGTGGTTTCTACTTTTATGTTTAAGTGAGAGTTGTGATGTGATGTGTTTTCATGTTTTGGACTTGGGACATGTATGTATGTTTACTTGTTTAGATATTTTAATGTGTGAGACTTTTATTTTTTGTTGTATTGTAATGTTTGTGTTTGTTAGTAGTTATTTTAAAATTCTAGGGTAGTAACTGTTGTGAGTTTTATGATTTAGTCAGTTTAGAACTTAACTTAATTCTATGTCTTTTGTTAAGTTGAAAATCTTGCTAGCATAAATCTTAAATTTGAAACATAGGAAACCGCAATCCTGTATTTTTCTTTTATCATTTTTGTGAGTTTGTTTTTATGTTGAGATTGTGAAGTCAAGTAAGTGTATTAGTTTGATTTTGTGTTTATACCCACTATTTAGAAGTCTATTGAATCTCTACATGTCAAATTGAAATGAAAATATTAGAAAATTTAATCAAAATTAATTTTACTCCTGTTTTAAGTTTTATATTTCTATCATTAGGGTATAAAAATTCTTGTAAGCATGTTATTCTTATTTTCATTCTTGCTTATATATATTTGATGCTAAACTGTTTAATGGGATAAAAAATTAAGTTTGGGGGGGGGGATGAAAATTATTTTCAAAACTTTAATTTTATTTGTTATCAAATGAACTACGAGTAAATTTGATTAGAAAATAAAAATTGATCATGCACATGAAGTTATATTAGGGAAGTAAAATTTGATTTTAGAAATGAGTAAAAGAAATTAATTGAAATTTTGATTACTGAAGAAAATATTTAAGTTAAAAGTTTTTAGTATAGAAAATGATTAATATAAGTAACTTTCTTTGGTAAGAAACATTGTATTTTTGAAAATTTTAGAAATTTAGACTTTTATTTTCAATACTTAAATTTATTTTATTAAAAATAATTTTCAAACCTATTATTACATTTATAAGTAAAAGTTTTGTATCAAGAATTTGCTTTAGGAAAGGAGAAGTAGAATTCAAAATTACTAAAGGCCTATCTAGATATAGTAATCCTTGCCTAAAAAAGAAAAGAAAAGAAAAAGAGAAAAATAAGAAAAAGGAAGTAAAAAATAAAAAAATAGAAAAGAAAAAGAAAATGAAAAAATTGGTTCTGCATTTGATTTTTTTAAAGTATAAGACTTGAGAAAATCTTAAGCTTATAGATATAATATAGAAAATAAAATTATTCTTAATAAAAATTTTTAAGTGGAGATAATAAAGGAACTAAATTCTAAATTTGGAAGACTTATAATTTTGCTAAATTAGATAGGAACTCATATTTTCATCTTTTTTAACATTAAAAATTTCTAAATTTTAAGTTGGTCTCATTTACAGAATATTTTTTCTAATTTAGACTACTATATTTTTAAATCTAAATTTTAATAACTCCTAAAGAAACTCATATAGATATCACACATATTTAGTTTTTAGAGATTGAAGTGTCACTTGAGGACAAGTAACATTTTAAGTTTGGGGGATTTTGATATGCCTAAAATATAGTGTTTTTAGACACATTTTTATATCTATTTTTGATATATTGCACTTTAATGGAAGGTATTTTTGTGTTTTTCTTTCAGGTATAAGTTAAAAATGCTTGAAGGAGTGAAAAAGAATCAAATTTGGAGCAATTAGGTGAAAAATGTGCGAAAGTGTTATGGAGCCTAAGCGCAGATTCATCGCTTAAGCGCAATGCAAACAGGGAAGGTCGCGCCTACGCTTCAGAGGCCCCACGCTTAAGTGCCAGTGGAAATTATTGGATGAGTAAATTCAGTTTTTACAAATTTTGAAAAGGTTTTGGAGGCACCTATTGGCTTAATAGGTGATTATAGCCACCATGGATGAAAATTATTGTGAAAGGATGCATCTCTTAAGGAAATACATCAAATCAAGATACATTTTGAAGAGATACTAATGTACCTTTTGGAGAATTATAAAAGAAGAAAGATTGTGACTTTGAAAGAGGTCTTGAAAGTACTGGAAAAGTTTTGAAAGTTAAAAAATTGGGGAGTTAGCTGGAGGTATTTTCAGGCACCACATATTTATCTCTTTTTTATTTCTAATTTTATATTGAGAGTTTTTTAAAAGAGAAGAGATTCAAAGGATCTTCAAGAGTTTGGTGGAGGACTTGAGATAAGTTTTAATCTTTTATTTAGACTACTTATGGTTTTAATTAAGACTTGTTGTTGGTTTGACAATGATTTCTATTTTTGGTTTTAATTGTGTGGTTTTATTTTCTCTATGGATTCTGTATAGTTTTCTTTATCTTTCTTTTTACAATGATAAGCAATTAAGTGTTGGATAGAATTTGTGATGAGTATTCATTTTTAATGTTGGAAGAAATTGTGATGATTTAAATCCATGTACTTCATTTACTTCTTGACTTGGACAATCCAGATGTTAACATTTGTTGTGAGAACATGTAAGAACCAGGACATTATTATCTCAGTCAACAATTGAAAAGAATCACATGAGGTTGTATGAATGAGAATGTAGTTCACATGATTGAGTGTAAATGAAGAAGGAAATATTCATTTAAGGGTGTAGGGTTAAGGGACTTTAAAATGACAGGTTAAAGTCCCCAACATGGTTTATTAATGTAGGTTCTGATACGAGATGTTAGCCCCGAGGTGGAGGGAATTGAGGGATTTCTAGAGTGAGAGCTAGTATCTTCCCTGCCTAGCCAGTGTTCAAAACTATTCAAACTTTAAATTAGCTAATGATCTTTAGAGCATCTTTAGTAAGGGTAAAGAATATTGTTGCTACAATTTGGCACAACACAATATTCATACTTCCACAACAGAATTCATATACATATTACTCATTCATGATAAGAAGAAAGATATTTTCATATTTAGTGCTTTTCTTCTACAAAAAATTAAGTTATCTTTTTAACTTTGTACTATTTTAGTCAAAATATTAAAATTACCAAAAATATTTAAACTTTCTTTACTGCAAAAACATCTTTAGTTAATTAATTGTCTTTTTAAAAATAGAAAGTTTTCCAAAAAGTACATATTATATATCTTCCCTATAGGTTCAATATTTAGGTCTTAATCAAAAAATTCCTATATTTCTTCATAACGATGCGTATACTTGCATAGTATCCCAATATGTATAAATTAAAAGTTAAATTCTTACTTTTCTTCAGGATCAAGTTTTTGGTTTTGTCGTGAAATAAGGAAATATAAGTGAAAAATATAATCAGAATTATTGTTATACTGTTGCATATAATCAGTTATCGGGGGTCATTAACCCCTCAATAAATTCAAATAACCAAGGGAATCCTAACCATAGACCCTATTACCCCATGGATTCAACAATAATTCACAAGTTAAGGAGAAGAAGTTCACCATGGAAGAAGTGATGTTGAACATGAGAAATAAATACAAAATCAAGGACTTGCAATTATGAATATTGAAAATCAATTAGGACATATTGCTACTGCACTTAGTAACAGACCTTAAGAAATTCTTCCTAGCACTGTTGCAGTTAATCTAAAAGATCAGAATAAGGAGCAAATTAAAGCTATTCAGTTACGAAGTGGAAAAGAAGTGGTGACATGAATCCAAAAAAAAAATTGAAGTTGAAAAGGAGGTGGAAATTAAAAGTGACAATGATGATAAAAAACTAATAAAAATTTCTATAAAAAAACTGCCACATCTGTTTCCTCAATGATTGAAGCAGAAGAATAAAGAATTTACAAAATTTCTAGAAATCCTTAAAAAGTTAATGATAAATATTCCTTTCATTGAGGCTTTGGAACAAATACCAAGTTATGTGAAATTTATGAAGGATATACTAATCAACAAGAGGAAGTTTATAGATCATGAGACTGTTGCACACAGCGAAGAGTGCAGTGTAGTTATTCAAAAAAAAGCTTCCTGAAAAGTTAAGAGATTATGGTAGTTTTTATATACCTTGTGCTATTGGAGAGAAATTTTTTGGGAAAGCCTTATGTGATCTAGAAGCTACTATTAATCTTATGCCTCTATCAATTTTTAAACATTTAGATTTAGGAGAGATTTCACCAATTAGTTGATTGATCAATAACTTATCCCAAAGGAGCTATAGAAGTTGTATTAGTGAAAGTGGACAAATTTATTTTTCCTGTAGACTTTATTGTATTAGATATGGAGAAAGATAATGAAATTTCTATTACTTTAGAGAAAACATGACTTGCAACAGGGAGAGTTGTGATAGATGTGCAAAAAGGAGAGTTAGTAATGAGAGTCAATGATCAAAAAGTAAAATTTAATATAACAAAAGCTATGAAATATCCTGCGATATAAAAAGATAATTAATGTTTTATAATGGAAGTTACCGATTATCTAAGTAATGAATGATTTAAGGGAATGTTTGAAGAAAAATTAAGGCAAGAAGAGTATTTTTAGAATGAAAATGACATAAAAGAAAAAAATATAGATTATGTTCAGGAATAACTTGAGACTTTAGACCTTTTAAAAAATGATAATAAAAATTTTATTCATTCAAGAATTAAACCACCTGAACTTGAACTAAAAGTATTATCTGCCCATTTAAATCATGTGTTTTTAGGAGATTCATCTATATTGCATATTGTTATATCTTTTGATTTAACTGAAATTCATAAGCAAAAATTAGTAGAAATGTTGAGAAGACATAAGAAGGCCTTTGCGTGAACTTTAGCAGATATTAAAGGAATCAGTCCTTCAATTTGTATGCACAAAATTATATTGGATGAACAATATGAACCTAAAGTTGATCCTTAGAGGAGATTAAACCTGATAATGAAAGTAGTTGTTAAAAAGGAAATCTTAAAAGGGTGAGATGCTGGAGTTATATATCTTATTTATGAAAGTTCGTGGGTAAATTGGATTCACTATGTTCCAAAGAAAGGAAGATTGACAATTGAAGTAAATGAGAAAAATGAGTTAATTCCAATAAGACAAGTTACTGGCTGGCAAATTTATATAGACTATAGAAAATTAAATGTAGACACCAGGAAAGATCTTTTTTCTTTACCATTTCTAGACAAAATGTTGGATAGATTGAAGATTGGCTAGGCAATAATATTACTGCTTTCTAGATGGATATACTGGGTATCATCAAATTCTAATTGTTGCTGAGGATCAAGAAAAAACAACATTTACAAACCATTATGGAACATTTGCTTTTCGTAGAATGTCTTTGGACTATGTAACCCACCTGCGACATTTCAAAGATGTATGATGTCAATTTTTTGTAATTTAATTGAACGTGGAATAGAAGTATTTATGGATGATTTTTCTATATTCGGAACTTCATTTGATATATGCTTTTATCTATGCCTATGATAAGCTTAGACCTTACTTAATTGGAGCTAAATGTATAGTGCACAAATAACATTCTGCTATCAAATATTTGATACAAAAGAAGAATGTTAAACTGAGAATAATTAGATGGATACTTTTACTACAAGATTTCAATTTTGTAGTAGTATATAGAAAGGGAACTGATAATTAAATAGCTAATCATTTATCTAGACTAGAACAACAAATATTAGCTTATTTTACAAATGAAATTTTAGAAACTTTCTCTGATGAAAAATTTTATAGTATTGATATAAAGTATATACCGTGGTATGCCAATATAGTAAATTATATTGTGAGTGATATTCTACCACCATATAAAGAATCAACAAATAAAGAATGTTATTCATGATGTGAGATTCTATTCTTGGGAAGACTCATATTTATATAAACAATGTAAGGATTTGATCATTAGAAGATGTGTGCCTTACAAAGAAACTGAACAAATAATTGAACAATGTCAAGATTCTGAATTTCGAGGACAATTTGGATCTAGTAGACTGCACATAAATTTATGCAAGCTGTATTTTATTGGCATCTTTTTTTAAGATGTTAATGAATATATTAAAACATGTGTTCGAAGTCATTGAGTAAGAAATATTTCTATAAGAAATGAAATGCCTCAAAATTACACATTGAAAGTTTAATATTTTTGATGTGTGGGGATTAGATTTTATGTGACCATTTATGCCTTCATTTAGAAATTTATATACATTGCTTGTAGTTTATTATATGTCCAAATGGATTGAAACTATTATTGTAGCTAAATGTGAAGTTCGAAGTGTTTCAAAATTTTTAAATAAAAATATTTTTACAAGATATGGAATACCAAGAGTGATTATTACGGATGAAGGATCTTATTTTAGGAATAAGAGCATTGCAAAATTGATTAGAAAATATAGTATTATGGATAGATTCTCAATTGCTTATTATCCTAAAACTAGTGATCTAGCAGAGATATCAAATCGTGAAATAAAGTGCATTTTAGAAAAAGTTGTAAATCCTAATAAATTAGATTGGTCTGCTAGATTAGATACTGCATTATGGGCATACATAACTGTCTGTAAGACTCCTACTGGAATGTCCCCATATAGACTTATTTTTGGTAAAACATGTCATTTACCAGTAGAGTTGGAACATAAAGCACTTTAGGCTATTAGGGAATTCATTTTTAATCTAAAGGATGCTGGTGAGAAACGATTACTGCAACTCGATGAACTTAAAGTGATTAGAAATGAAGCATATGATAATGTAAAAATCTATAAAGAGAAAACGAATATATTGCATGATCAGAGGATTATAAAAAAGAAATTCGAGCCTGGATAAGAAGCTCTATTATATAATACTAGATTGAGATTATTTCCAGGATAACTGAAATCTAGATGGTTAGGACCATTCATTGTGATCAAAGTCTATCATTACAGAATTATTGTTATCAAAGATCTTAAAACTGAAAAGATATTTAAAGTTAATGGGCTTCAATTGAAACATTATTATGAAGGGAACATGCCACAATTTATAGAAATCTTAATGTTGAATCATTCTGAATAAACATTGGTGCATCAGGCTGACGAGGTTAAACCAAGCGATTTGTCGGAGGTGACCCATATATATATATATATATATTTGTTTATATATCTATATATCTTAGTATTTTGTTTAATAATTGTTCTAATGTGTTAGGAGATAATAATAGCTTAGAATCCTACACTATCTTATATATCATAAATCAAGACAAATATTGATATTAGACGACAATTTGGGAAGGAATTGAACTAGAGATGAAATAGTTACAATTTTGTCTTTGGCGCCGACGACACCAGCATGGGTTTCGACGGTGCCGTTTTACATAGCCATAGCGCTAACAACACCATCGGGGGCGCCAACAGGGCCCAGTGCAATTTCTGTAGTTCACAGAGTTTTTGGCGGACTTTGGCAAAGTTTTGCTTCAAAATAACTGCTTAAAGGCTTTTTTAAAGGCATGAAAACCATTTTAAATAACCAAATACTTCCAAATTTCAAAATCCATGGCTTCCAATTTCAGAAACACTTCAAGATATGGAATTTTCAATCGAAGAAAGTTCATCAGTTCTGATGTGTAGAAATTATGTGTTAAAGTCATCAAGAAGAAGAGACTTATCAAAGAGAGAGGCTTTGTCAATCCTATATTGAGTAATCCAAGTTCTTAATTTGAGAAAATCCTAGTACTGAGACACTGGGAAGTTCTATGATACACTACCGCTACAGTAGTTGTTCTAGTGGTAAAAGAATTCTTTGCTAATCTTCATGGAATTAAACAAGGAGTCGTCTTCGTTCGAGGTAAGGGCATACCATTTATTTTATCACAAATTAATGATAAATTTATGATAGAAAGCATGCCAATCTATCATTATGCTAACTTTTTTCCAACAAAGAATTTGATGTATGATGTATAGCAATTTCTGACGGATGAAAGTAATAATAGGGAAATCAAGGATGAGGGGTACGTTAGTTTCTCCACTTCACGGCTAAATCTGCTATCTAAATAATGGCATTCCTTCATATCTGCAAAACTACTCCCTACGATGAAAATTAGTAAAGTTATAAAGGAAAGTGCAATTTTAAACTTTTGCATTCAAATGGGAAAGCCTATTGATGTGGGATCAATTATTTTTAAATCTATTATGGATATTATAATGAATGGGCCTATGAATGGATAGGGGCATCCTTCTGCAATCTTCTTACTTTACATTCAATCTCAAGTACTATACTAAAGTTAGGAGAAAGTGTTATTACCCTGGGAGCCAATGGATCATATTGATGCAAACTATGCTGAGAATGGAAAAGAAGCATTGGACATTATCTTGGATCAATCATCACATGCTTCGACAACCTTAATGCCTTGTACGGTTGAAAGTTCACTTGTTTTGAAGAAGAAAATAAAGATGATAGAAAGTGAACTTCAGAATATCATAAATGCGATAGGAAATCTTACTTACTTTTTTAATCACTTAGATTGGAGGATGAAGGTACACTGTAATCATACAAGATGGATTGAAGTAGGTTTGGTGTAGATTTTCAAGAAGAATGAATGGATCGATGAAAATTTGACTGATCAATTCTCGTATTGACCATTCTAAATTTTGTGCGTACATTACCATGTTGATCTCACTTTTAGTTGAGGTTTAGTTTTTCCTCTTTAGTAGCCTACGGTCTAGCCGTAGGGCTTTTCTATTGACTATTCTTATAAAACTAGGCAAGGAACTCTCACCATTAGAAATTCTACATTCTTCTTTACTCAACTTGAAGTTTCACATATTGATCCTAACCTCTAGCACTTAGTAGGTGGGGTCACTATGAGGGAACTCAAGATGAGTCACCCTTAGGACTGTCGGACTTTAGTGTTGACCCTGGGCGTTGGTATAGGGCTAAGACACTCACTTGTAGTCACTTGCACTCACAATCACTCACTACCCTAAACCTAGAACTTCTAGGCTTTGGTACCTTGATACTTTTGGGAGACTCCTGTAGGTGGTTCCCTAAACCCATTAGCCCTAGGCTAGGGTTTGGCTAAGATCACTACATAGAAGACCCAAAGTGGGGTTTCCATTGGTCCATGGCTTATTAATGGTGGTTGGTACTCCAACTCTACCAAGATACCCAACCCCTTTTCCCCCGAAATTCTCCAAAATTACCTAGATACCCTTGGGACCCCAAATTTGGCCAAAATTTCCAAATTTACCCAAAATACCTAACTTCATTTAAAAATCATTTCAAACAACTTGAAAATACCAAAACTACCCAAAAACAACAAAATCTTCCAAATTACCAAAATACCCCTCCTTAGCCAAAAGTTCCAAAAATTTCAAAAAATCCCAAAATTTTCTAAAACCTCCCAAATATTACCAATTCCATTTTTTTCAACTATCACATGACCCAATTTGGCCAATTTGATCATCTTTGATCAGAGCCTCCAAATTGCTCTTTAAAGGCCCACATTTTCTCCAAATTACCTCAAATGTCTAGCGAACTCATCTTAATATACCTCAATTTCAATTCTAAACTCAATTTCACCCTTGATATGACCAATTTAGACCAAATCCATGCTCAATTAGTCCATCATTTGGACCCAATTTTGATTTAAACTAAAAACCCAATTTTTTCCCTTTGACTTAGTTCGACCAAATTGAAACCATAGCCCACTCAATTGGCCATAATTTGTGTTGAAAAATCTTCATAACATCTCCATACATCAAAATTAACCTTTAATTGTCCTTGGTAAAACCTCAATTTCATTTGATTTCAACCTAAGTCCAACAGCCCCAAACTTTCCTCAAAGACCATGTCCTCAAATTTCACCAAATTGAGGGCCTTAGCCCCAAAATTTCCGCTCCATCCCTTCATAAAAAATCTTCAAAACACCTTCCTTGATCATTTGAAAAATTAAATTTTTACCCCAAGGCTAGCCCAACCTAGACCCATGTCTAGCCCAACATGCCCAAATTGAGCAAATTCCAAAAATCCCTCAATTTGACCAACCAATTGAATTCAAAATCACTTCAACCCTTCACCAAAAATCTTCATAACAATCATTTACACAATGTTGATCAATTAATTAGGCTAATTGGCATGGCTAACCGAGCCAAAGCCCAAATGTTGATCACTTGAGCCCACATTGAATCTATGCATTAAAGATGACCTAACTACCCAAAAGTCATCAAATTAACTACACCTCAGCCATTAGTTAGACCCTAAGACTAAGCTAAAACCAATCTAACCACCTAAACTAAGACACAGACCAAAAATCCCAAAAATTAATGGATTTTACTCCCAAAAATCTACATGCTTAAGATACCCTTCCCAAAATAAAGCCTAAAATCATTAGATTGCTATGACATACTCCCCTGGGTTCGCTGAGCACCTAGCCGCCTCTCCCTAGTAGGTCGGCCAGCCTAGTGGCCAAAAAATGGCCAAATCAAGAGCCACCCTTATGGGATTAAACCCAATTCAAACCTAGAGGCCACATCATCCAAATTAAAGCTTAGAGCCTCTCTGCCCTCCACCATGGCAGCAAGCCTAAAGCCATTTTTATAAAATGCTCCCCTCCACGGACATAGAGGGAGAGCTAAAAATTACTCTAAGAGACTTCCCCAAATTGATCCCTAAGCCTCTTTGAGACCTCTCCCCAGTGTAGCCCAACCATCACATTGCCCTGAATCTCCTTGCCTAATCAAACTTTTTGAGCTCAGTACCTTGCCGGAGACAGCACAAAACTCCCCACACCTCCATAGTCCACTAAACTCTAATTAAGCTCACCCACACCTTCAAAATGGTGAAAGGAGCTAAATCCTCATAAAATTACCCTCTCACAGAGCCTCTACCATAACTCTAGACCAACAAGGATCAAAATCATATCTAGGCCTCACACGAAGCCCATAGACTCAGTCCCTAAGCTCTTTAAATCACAGCGAACGTGCCAAGACTCTCTGATCGAAGCTTCACTTCTCAAAGCAAAGGTATAAAACTTCTCTCCCTTTCAAGCCTATTTTGATTCTCCATTTAATTAGGCTTAATTTAATGGCATGATTACCATATGGATGTGTTTGTCTTACTTAGACGAGTCCATAGGATCAAACCCAAAGTGATTTAGTTGAGTCTAGGTTGAGATCTTATGGTTTTAATGTGGACGGTCACGGGATCACTCCATCGGGGAAAATGATGGGGAGTCGTTGGATCAAGTGTGTACCAAATGGATGAAGGAGATCGAGCTGGACAGCGCTTCAGAACATAAATCGTGAGACGAGTCAGCAGCTACGTGGATGGCGGCGTCCAACCAGAGCACGCCACACGTGCCTTCCGAGCTGTCGTAGGTTGAGCTGGCGTTACACATTTAAATAGACAAATAAGGATTTTTTGTATTTAGTTAAATACCCCTAACTTAAAAATTTCATATCTTCATGTAAAAAATCATAAAAATAAAACTAAAATACCCTCTTGCTCAGTGAACATATGAGAATAATGTGGAAATAATTTTATGTCAACGTAATGCATATTTTATTTTTAGTTAATTAAACACTGATTTAAACTTTTGATTCTCCATGCATGTGGACTTATCACCATAGGTTGAATTTTTGGCATGTTTTGACCTCTGTCAAGGGGAACATTTTCTGATTTTTTCAAAGTCAAAGGAAGTCCCTAGATAGAGGATCACTTTTTCCAAGTTTATGTGCATTATTTGCTTGAAATAATCATGAAAATTAGCATGTTAATTAGAAAAATCCAAGAAAATTTTGGAAGGTTTATTATGATTAGAGAACCTTTGGAAAATTTCTCATGAGCCAAGTCATTCAAAATACACCTGAGTTTTACAAACCCTAAATTACTAAGATGATTAATTTTGAAAAATACAAACAACAAAATGACTTGATTTTTGATATCCACTGTTATTTAAGATCCAGGGAACTCATCATAAAAATTTCAAAGTATTTTGAGTTCATTTGATAACATAAGTTGTTTTTTAAAAGATAAATATCATTTTGGCACTTAAATGATTTTTAAAAAATCAAAATATAACTAAAAAATTTATGAAAACTTATTTTTTTAGTTCTCCGTGATCAGGGGTATTTTCTAAGAATAAAATGATATTTAATATAAAAACTTTGTTTTTAACCTATTTTAAATGATTAAATAATTAAAAATCACAAAAATAATTAAATTCAGGGAAAATTTGTACTTTATTTCCTAAGCAATTGGAATATTTTTCCTTGTTTTCTAAATAAAGATATTGAATTTTAAAGCTTGAAAATGATTTTTAAAGGCTAAAAATGTGTTTTCATTAAAATAATTCTAATAAATCAAATAAAATACAAAAAAAATATAAAATCTTCTTCTCTGAGTTCTCCAACCTTAGGGAGATTTTCCAAATATATAAAACTTAATTTTCCCCATTTAACATATTTTATATTTAAGAAATACCCCAGAAATTAAAATAATTCTTAAAATTCAAATAAAATTCAAAAAATCATGAAATTTGGTCCAAAGGTTTCTCTGGTTTTGTTCTACCTCCAGTAAAAATTTTAAGGGATTAGGTTTTACCTTGATCAAGTTAGAAATTTTCTTTGGAAAATCCTATTTTTTTGCTTGAAAATAATTATGTAAATTAAATTAAATTTTGAAAAATCACATTTTCTCCTCTTATGTCTTAATTGACTCATGAATGAGGTAAGATAAAATTTCAAATTCATTTGAGTTGAATTTGACAAATTAGGGGCAAACATGTAACTTTAGAAGTTTACTCTTAATTAACATTTAGGCTTAATTTAAAGATGGAAATGGGTAACCTCTGATCTTAATTTGGATGTTCAAAAGATAAGGGGTTAATTGGAAGAAACCAACCTCACTTTCTTAGTTGAAAAAGATAAGTTAATAAATTTCTAAATTACTAAAATTTGGAAGTTTATTAAAATAAAATGAACCTAGAGCTTAGGGGTATGACTTTTGAAGTCAATAATTAATCTAATAAATTTCTAAATTATTAAAATTTGGAAGTTAATTAAAATAAAATGAACCCAAGACTTAGGGGTATGACTTTTGAAGTCAATAATTAATCAATTTAAGACGCCTATTTTGATTTTCAAATAAGATTCAAATCATGAATTATGATCACCTAAAGCTTAACCTTTTCAAAACTACTTAAGACACTCACCAAGGTCTTAAGGGCTTAGTAGTGACTTAAGCTAAATCAAGTTTCATTTAATTAGGGATTAGAAAAGTAAACATATTTTAAAATTAAAAAATATTTCAAACACTACAAGCCCAATTATAACCAAAAATTGGTTAAGTGTTCCAATAACACTAACCTGCCTCTTTAAGGGTCTTCACCCACATAATTTTTAAAATTTAATTACAGATGATGATTACCTCAGTCTTAGGGGTAATCGATACATCAATGTTCATTGAGCATTAAGGTGTTTTACAGGATGAATTATTAAGCAACATAATATGTTTAAAAGAACTTAGGATCTTCCACAAGACAACAAGAGAGTAGCACGGACCTGCTTCTTTCTCTAGATCTATTGGATACCTCTGAGATCTACTAAACTTAATATATTTTGCTTGGCAACATCATCCTTAATTAAACTTCTAAGGACCATCCAAGATATGACCTAGGGTTAGATAGGTCGTCAAAGTTCTACTTCCCTGTTTCATATAAACTGCCTTAGCATGCCTTTTGAGTTTCAGGTGATGGAACGAGAAGACTCGCCAGGTACATTTTTACAGTTTTCAGCGTTATCTTTCTTGTACTTTCATCCTGTACTTTTTCACCTGCAAATTTGCATGCTAAACAACGATCCCCTCCTGCTTGAAAATTAAAACTATCAGGATAGCCACAAAACCAAAACCAAAACTAAAATCAACCAAGATAAAATTCACCCCCACAATATTCAAAATATAAAACAACTAAAAATTTTATCACAAACTTTACACAAAATTACAACTTCAGCTAAATTAAGACATCTCTATCAGATGACTGGGAATCCCTCGGAGGAGGTAACCTATGGTTGCTAACGAGGCTTCCCATGGTCTAAATGAAATTATGGAATCCAATAGAAAATAGTGGTGCCAGAATGAGGGAACCGTAGGATCATAACCGGTGTCGCTCTATTCAAATTTAATATGCCCCCATCAAATTTAAAGAACTTCAACCATAGCCCATCAGATTTGACATCATAACTTGACAGACTAGAAAACTCAAACTTGTTGCGGCAAGAAGCTGGGAGCTAGCATGGTGGGTAGCACGACCATCTTCAACAGTAAAACCTGTCTTTCACAGCTAAACCAATCTTCCTTCCCTAGATATAAACAACAAAGCCATAGGACTTCAACGTTGCTTGCTTATGCAACGTAAATCCTCATCTTATCTTTAGACCTTTATATAGCCTTGCTATACAATAAAAGCCCTAACTCACTTTAGGATTCTGAGGTTGTTGTCTGGTACGACCTAAACCCTCACATCTTTCAAGCTATTTGTGTGATCGTTTCACATGAATGTAAGCCCTAATAAATAAAATTGGTTGGATGAAACACCTAAATATTTCTCCTCAAAACTGAAGCCAAACATTAGGATAGAATGGGAAGTCACCGAGGTTCTCCTCTGTATCCATGACATCCGCTAATTCTTCCTCTTTTGGACTCCACAACAAAATGCTCCAAATTTGAATGAATTCCCTTTCACACCTCTACATCTGATCTCATTAAAATGTCCTACACTTTTAAACTCCTTGAAGATAATATTTCCTGATTTTTATCGAGAGTCTTCTTAGGTGACTTTAGTCATTTAAGATGTAATTAACTCTAGGGGTTTGCCCTTATAATAAGCATGTCCAAACCTAGCTTAATATCAACCCTATTTAATTCTTTATATTAAATAGTGGAACTTGCCGGCAAATACAAATGTTTTGCAGACCAAAGGGACGTCATATATTTCTTAATTTATTTGATCGAGCCTCATCCTCAAGTCTTGGGTTTATCCTTTGGGATAGATACAGGATTTGAGGTACAACGCTCTTTCATTTAAATTATGAAAATATGGGGTCAGTTTGATTTCATATTTTTCTAAACTAAATATATATGTAAATTAAAATGTCCTTCCAAAGCGGGCGACGAGATTTCAATTTCAGTGACCGACAATTTCTTTCGGGCAACTCCTTCCAAACAAAATAGTGTCGACAACTTCTGGCTACTCCGCTGGGGATAAGCTTTCCTTACCATACGAATCAAGAAATATTATCTTCATACAATCGGTAATATGTCCATGTCCCTGTTGGACCAAATTACCCTTCTTCTGTTGGCATGCTATACCCAATTCTATCACGGGAAAGTACAACCAACTCCTTGGACTTCAGGACTAGCTGTTCAACCATCTTTGAACAGAGGGGTTCAGAAAGCCATTTAGGACTCTTTAAATTTTCAAGTGGGGTCGGACCCCCAATAGGTGTGTCGGTGGACTAGTTCCACCTGGGCATTATCTGCCAAAAAATAGGGCCCGCACTGGTCCTAAAATACTTCACATCTCCCTTCCAAATTTGATTTGCTATTCTGCAAATTAAACCAAATCGTGTTGTGCTTCGCGCACTTTAAAATTTTCTTATATTAATTAAATTTTATGCTTTTTCTTCAACAAGATTTTAAAATACCCATAAATTAAGACCCGCACAATCTATAGACCAACCTCTATTGTAAGTTCTTGCACTAAAAATTACGAGGTTTTTGGCCATATGGCTAACCCCGAAACTTTTTGTTTTAAGCCTGCTGCAATGGCCTATCCAACGCTGACCATTTCCTGCAACCTGCTAACCAGTCATGAAGCCCGCAACCTTGCTCCTACCATCAAATTTGGAGCTGGATTTGAAGATCTTGAGGTCATTCTCTGGAAATCCACGTTTGTAGTAATGAAGATAGCCGCTCCGAAAATACAAGAACCATATGCAGAATTCAGTTTGAACTACCTTCAAGACTTCCCTACCTGCAAGAAATCTAAAACTACTACCGTCGTGGCACCCCCCAAACCTACTAGCCCCTCTGCTGCTACGGGGAAAGAAGTAATGATTATTGAGGATCCGATTGAGGGATTAGCTATCCCACCACCTGTATTTGAAATCATATCAAGTTTGAGGACTGTACTGCTAACCCGAACTCGAAGGAGGAACCGTAACAGAAAGGTTCGGAGGGCCATTAAAGCGTAGGTTCCCAAGGAGACACCCGTTGAGGAGGAGCCACATTAAGATGGAGAAGTGTTACCTGAAATTTATCCTCTGCTACGGGGGAGTAGATTCCATCCTTTGACGGATACCGATGGATACAAGAGTATCCGAAGAATCACTGTCGCATTACCGTCACTTCATGGACAAGGTAAGGAGAGAAAGAAGTTCACTCCTATCACTCTAGTTAGTGCAGTTTTCAGAAGGCTTGCTACCAAAGAAGGATGTTCAGTTAGTGAGTTGCTTAAATGAGTGAGAGATGCAATTTCCCCTCGCATGAAAAAGGAAATTTTCAAGGGCGTCAAGTCCACCACACAATCTCACAAGATAACTGGAGTACCACCTACTCGCATCCCCGTTTGATTTTGTTTAGGAAAGTGAGTGGATACCACAGTAGTTAATATTGATCACACTGCCACTAGGACCGCAGGCCGTCAGCCCGTTAAGTCAAGACCGGGTCCGAAGACTGTACCTGTCACCCACTATGGAGATATTCCTACAATCCCAAAGGCAAAGACAAGATGATTACCTGACACTGTAGCCGGTCTACACCACGGGGAGCATACTTTCCCTCAACATACTGATGTTTCTACTATGTCGTTCCATCCTGAGACATCATCGTCGAAAAGGAAAAAAGGTATGAACACCCAAAGTCGCTGCACCGATACAGTCTCGTGAACCCACGAGATAGGAAGTGTAACCAGTATCTGAAATATATAACATTGTCGTGACAATAGCCAACGAGATGGAGGAATAAATAAAGGATGTCCATCAAGGTCCTCCAAATCTTAAAGTTATCAAGGAATCAATAATTGAAGAGAAAGTTGAGAAATTCAAGGTTGAGATTTCCGAGTTAGCTCAAGAACACAGAGTTTCTATCGATAGCGACAATGGAAATTTTGATTACAATGATTACTTAAAGGAGGATTTCATGGATGTACATGTGATCGAAACCAGAGCCACCACATATGCGCGCGAGGCTCAACATCACACCGAAGAGAATGCCATAGATGAGCTGCGTAGGGTTGTCCTCTTAAGGGATGAGAAAGTTAGTCTACTGCAGAAAAAAATAGAAGAGATGACTGCAGCTATGACTGCCAAGGCCACCATTCAGGGGCAATTACAAGCTCCGCAATTGGCTTATCCAGAGATCAATCAGCTAGAGATCATACACATCACAGATTAAAGAAGAGAGGTTGCTTCAACAAATAGAGATGAGCAACATAGAAAGGATTCTTCATCAAGTGCCATGCCAAAAAAGGAATTCAAGCAAATGGTTGAACAAGTGCGGGACGCCTTAACCCAATCTAAGGGTGGTGCATTGGTTCAAGAGGGTAGGCCTTATCTAGAGTAATTTGATGTCGTGCCTTTTCTTAAAGGTTTTGTGGCCCCAAACTTTAAGATATTCGATGGGACTAGAAATCCCAGACAACATATAGCACATTTCTGAGCCTGCTGTGGCAACACGAGAAATAGTGAAGCTCTACTCTTCCAGCAGTTTGTCAACAGCTTGTCAAGAATTACTTTTGACTGGTATATTGACTTGCCCAATGGGTCAGTCAAAACATTCTCTGATTTGGAATAGCTTTTTGTGAAAAGATTTGCCGGGGCACAACACCATGTGTTTATTGGAGAGCTCATGATGAAAAAGCAAAAGCCTAGTGAAACTTTGGTAGATTATAATTTTAGGAGGAGAAACGTTAGCATGAAATATGAACCTCAGCTATAGGAACATCATGCACTTGAAATTTTACTCAAGAAAATTCTTGGGCCAGTAGCTTTCATGCTTAAGGGACTCACCATCAAATTCTTTGAGAAGTTACTCAGTAAAGCTATCAGTCTTGAAGAGGAGATCAAACACATGGAGCCACACAAAAAGGCTAAGGTGACCAGAGTGTTCAAAAATAAATCAGGAGTAGTAGCGACCATCAACAAAGGAAAGTAGCCGATAAAAATATATGCAGAAGAGCATCGCCAGTCTTCGTCACAGTACTTTCAAAAACAGAGTAGTCAATCCAACTAGCGACCGCCTCAAGAGGGATCAGCTCGAACAAGGGATAAGAAAATTTCCCTATTGGAGCGATATAAGACGGTGTATTCTTTTAAAGATGAAGCTATACCTAAAATATTCAGAAGTCTGACGAAGAAGCCAAAATTCAAACTACCAGATTCAAATAAGCCCGAAAAGGTTGATAGGAAGAATGAACAAAAATATTGCCCATACCACCGGTTGCTCGAGCACACTATAGAAAAATGCTTCATATTTAAGGATTGGCCGGAGAGGAACCTTATAGAAAAGAACATAACAATCCAGAAAAGAATATTTAAAAGAACTTGAAAAAGGTTACATAAATATGATTTCGGCCGAGCCATTCTCCCTCTTCGATCCGTATACTAGAACAAATGGATGGAGTACAACTTGGGATGAACTCAAGAGGGTCCTTAATTAAATACATAATTATTGAAACAATCTTCTACAAATACCAAAGAAGAATGGAATGAGGTCTCGAGCAGATCATCCAAGAAAATACTGAACAAGATCCAGTCTACATCAAAACAAGCCTCCATTCAGATTCTGCAGCATACCAAGCCCGAGATGAAGGTTTTGTCATGAGATCCATCATCATCAAATACAGAGTAGAAGAAGAAAAGCGTCACTACAAAGATTGATAGCACAGGGGGTAGGATAGGGACTGCCTCTATTAAATTAGTTGTCTCAGATTTGGGGAAGAAAATCTTCGAACCCTTGACTTTGTATGATTATCTTTCTGTCCCTCTAGGGTCTTATGAATATAATGATTGTGATTTTCGCTTCGTTTTAATAGTTTCTGGTGATAACGTAACTAATTATGACCGATCTAGGTTCGATCTCGATCCCCAAAATGATCCTCAAATTATACCCGAGTCTGATGAACTTGTTGTCAAGTCCAAAGAAGACGTCAATGACACCGCCTACGACAACACTAATAACGAGGAGACAATTATCGAGCATCACGGTATACCACTTGCCATCAACTTAGATCTTTTTGATGAAGAGGAAAAGACACTAGAAGATTTAACAATGATATCTCAAGAAGAAAAAAATCACAGAAGTTAACTTAAAGGCAAAAAAGTGTTACCACCAAGAATAGCTCCAATAGATAAAGGAAAGCAGATAATGACCTGAGAAGAGATACCCCCACCTCCACCAGTGGAAGACCACATAATCAAGTTAAAATCAAAGGATCATACAAAGTAGATTACAACGTGCTACCTCATCTTAGGAAGTTACTTGCTCGATTAAGCATCTACGATGATCTGATCCTGTCAAAGGAGATGAGAGACTCTTTGGTTACAGCTTTGCTTGACCCAAAAATTTGGCTCAGTTGGTCAGCACATCCTCAGATGAAGTTTGTTAGTTGAAAGAACAGCCTGGGGTAACCTTCACAGATGAAGACTTGTTGCTCGGTACTGCCGACCAAAATTGTCAACACTACATCTCCGTCAACATCGGCAGATTTGTGTTATCTAGAGTTTTAGTAGATCCAGGAGCATCTCTTAACTTGATGAGCCTACGAACATTGGCCTATTTGGATATTGAAGATCAAGATTTTATGGCCGATAAAATGATGTTAAGAGGATTTAACTAAAAGGGAGAAAGAGCCCTCCGATCAATTGCATTACTTACGAAGGTTGGAGAACTTGTGACAACCGCTAAATTTCATATCATCGACACCGAGCCCTCTTTTAACGCTCTACTGGGTCGACCATGGATTCATGAGCACAATATGGTTCCATCATCTCAACACCAGTGCAAGTACCGCAAAGATGGTCAAGAAAATTGCATCAAGGGAGATCTACAACCATTTTCAGTGCATCTTTAACGCTCTATTAGGTCGACCATGGATTCATGAGCATAATATGGTTCCATCATCCCTACACCAGTGCATTAAATAACCACAAAGATGGTCAAGAAAATTACATCAAGGGAGACCTACAACCATTTTCAGTGCATGAAGTTGGTATCCATGAAGATGTAGCCTACTATGTGCCTCACCTGTAGCCGTTTTAGTGGATGAAGTTGGTAACCATGAAAATGCTTCCTACTACGCGCCATCAAAGAAGACTTTCCTCTCTCGTGAAGTTATCACAAACAAAGATTAAGATTCAAAAGAATTACAAAGAAGAGGTCATTCAACTCCACTTCAGTGATCTTCCACCACTACCTTACAACGAGTCGGTGAAAGTTCTTTTAGTTCGTGCACCCGAGGTTGAGGCCGGGAACGTGGACGGATGAATTTAATCATTCAACGAACTAGGCCAACCATCAACATTGGTAATGAAGACATTTTTGAAGATGAGATAATGATAACAAGACGAAGAGACCTCAATATAAGATATCCCTAGAAGATACTGAAAAGAATGAATGTGAAACAATGTATGATGAGATAAACCATGATGTGAATCCTATGACCCTCACTCTGATTCTCCCTCAAAAGGTTGAGTGTTTAGAGGTCAAGGAAGTTCGTAGTGTTGGTTCAAAACTGATCAAATTTTACGGTGCTTCTACCTTAACTGAGATTGAAAAACATGTAAATTTGGATGATGCTAATGAATTAATGGAATTGCCTTTCAGTTACTTCTTGCATTATGTTTAAAAGTTAATTCAACAGGGACACTTACCAAAACAAAGGCCAAAAGATAAATTTCAACTTCTTAAAAAATTATGGAAAGGTAAAAGCCGAACTCCAAATTCAAAAGAAGGTCTCGGATTTGGTATGGTTGGACAAGTCGATGATTCTAAATTTTGCATGGTTGTTACTGGTGAGTCTGAAGAGGATTGCCTCGATATAGAAGATGACTCTAATGATCAACCAATAGAAGATGCTCCGCCGGAATTTGAGGAGGAAATTAAATCTACCGTGGATGAGTTGAAAGAGATTAACCTCGGGACTGAAGAATGACCCTGACCTACATTTATAAGTTCTCTACTCAATGACGAAGAATTTGCAAAAGTGATTAGACTATTAACAAAATTCAAAGATTGCTTCGCGTGAAGCTACAATGAAATGTCAGGATTGTCAGCAGAGGTTGCAGTCCATAAACTTGGGGTGGACAAGAATATAACCCTAAAAAAAAAGCTTCCACGAGAATGCGCCTCGAAATAGAGCAACAATCATCCGTGAGGTGAAGAAATTGATGGACACTAACTTTATGAAAGAAGAGCAATACCCCACGTGGTTAGCTAACATTGTACCTGTTAAGAAGAAAACTAGACAAATCTGTGTTTGTGTCGACTTCAGGGATTTGAATAAGGCATGCCCAAAAAATGAGTTTCCACTACCCATACCAGAGATGATGATGGATACATGAAATTTTCTCCTTCATGGACGGATCGTTGAGATACAAATAAATCAAGATGGCTTCCGAGGATGCAGCACTTAGAGCTTTCAGAGCACTAATTGAAATTTTCTGCTACACAGTGATGCCGTTCGGCCTAAAGAATGCTGGAGCAACATATCAACATGCAATTATGAAGGTTTTTGACGACCGCATTTACAACCAAGTAGAATGCTACGTGGATGATTTGGTCATCAAAAGTAAACAGAAAATAGACCATTTGTACTATTTGAGGATCGTGTTCAAACGATTACGACGATATGACCTTAAAATGAACCCCTTAACGTGCAACTTTGGCGTTACCTCTAGGAAATTTCTGGGATTCATTGTCCATCATCGAGGAATCCAGATCAACCCGGATAAAATTAAGGCTATCTTGGAAATGCCTCATTCTAAAACCTTGAAATAACTATGTTCCTTCCAGGGGAAGTTGGCATATCTGAGATGCTTTATTTCTAATCTCTCAGGTAGGTGTCAGCCTTTCTCAGCATTAATTAAAAAGGACGCCAAATTTATTTGGAAAGAAAAATTTCAGTGGGCCTTTCAGGATGTTAAACAATATCTAATGACACCTCCAACCTTAGCAACCCATATCTCAGGGAAACCATTGATACTTTATACTGCGGCTTTAGATGACTCTCTTGGAACCCTCTTAGCCCAAGTCAATGATGAGGGTAAAAGAAATGCACTCTACTGCTTGAGTCGTCACCTAATACCGACGAAGATAAGGTATCCACCTATTGAGAAGCATTGTCTGGCGCTAATTTTCATCGCTCAAAAGCTTAGACATTACATGCTTTCTCATAAGATTACCCTAATCTCAAAAGTTAATCCATTGCAATATTTGATGACCTGACCAACACTCTCCGAGAGTTTAGCAAGATGATCAATGTTCTTATTGAAATTTGATATAACTTTTTTTCCCCTCCGTGCTATCAAGGGACAAATACTAGTAGACTTTCTCGCCACACACCCACTGCCAGCTGGGTCCTCTCTCAACGACGAGTTACCAGAAGAGCAAATACTACCGATGGAATTCTCCAGTGCGCAATGCTGGAAGATGTACTTTGACGACGCTTTGTCAGCCACAAAAGACAAAGGATCAGGCACAGTTATACCAGGTAAAGCAGAGATTTGTTTGATCTTTATGACGCTAGATAAGGGTATGTTAAGGTTCTCATACCAACAAACAGAGTCGTGCACCAACAATGAAGTAGAATATGAAGCTTTAATCACCGGGTTAGAAAAGGAAATCTCAATAAATATAAGAAACATTGCCAATACGGAGACTCGTAACTCATCATCCAACAAGTCACCGGAAAGTACAGAATTTTGAAACCAACATTAGCAGTATACCATCAGTACATGATGAAGCTCCTGGAGCAGATTCCTATGTAACTTTCTATCGGATCCCTAGGGGAGATAATGCTCATGCCGACGCTCTAGCAAAACTTACTAAGGAAATGGCATGTCCCCCGGAGGATTCCATTGAAGTCACAGTGCAAGGAAGACGAGTCTTGTCTCAGATCGACTTCAAAACTCTACACAAGCTTGGAAAAGAAGAAACAATAAATACAGTTACAGACAACAATGAAGATTGGCACAAGCTATTAATATAATATTTACAAACTAGAAAGCTGCCAAAAGGAAAGTCTGAGACGCATCACATGACAAGAAGGGCCATGTCTTACGCCCTGGTGGTAAACATTCTCTACAGAAGATCATTCAACCAGATGTGGCTATGGTGTTTGAACAGGGCCGAAGAAAAGAATATTGTCAAAGAGGTATATGCCAGATTGTGTGGCGCTCACCACTCAGGGCAGAAAAATGAAAATGACGATCAAAAGACTCAGATATTATTGGTCAGCAATGATGTCTGATTGCATGGATATAACCATAAAATGTCACCAATTCCAAGTGCATGGGGTGGTCTTACACCAGCCTCCTAATGTACAACACCCAGCTATTACCTCGTGGCCATTCGAGTGTTGAGGCACGGAGATAATATGTCCGATAGACCCTCCGACTTCTAAAGGACACAGGTTTATACTTGCTTCTACATATTACTTCTCCAAATGGGCAGAGGCAGTACCGTTACGTGAGGTTACGACACAGCACGTCCTTTACTTTTTCAAAAGCCAAATCATCTACCATTTTGGAGTACCATGAATAATAATTTCCGACAATGGACAGCTTTCAGAAGCACAGTCATCATCAATTTTGTCAAATGACATGGGATAGATTGGAGATACTCTTCGATTTACTATCCTAGAGCAAATGGTCTAGCCAAAGCCTTCAACAAAATACATGTACATATTTTGAAGAAAACACTGGATGAAAACAAAAGGGATTAGCACAACAAACTATCAGAAGCCTTGTGGGCCTACCGGATGACTTTCAGGACTCTCACTCAGTGTGCAACCTATATGCTACTGTATGGAGCCTGGGCAGTGCTACCGCTAGAAATCCAGACACCATCTCTCAGAGTCACCGTTGTCAACCAACTCACAATAGAAGAAACTACAAAACTCAAACTTGAATAACTTGAGAGTCTTGAGGGAAAACGACTAGAAGCACAACAACATTTGGAGCTTTACCAGGCGAAGATGGTACAAACCCATGACAAATTGTTCCGCCCAAGGACATTCAAAGTTGGTGACCACGTACTTGTGCTCAAAAGGCTTATTCTTGCACGCCGCAAAATTGGTGGAAAATTTGAGCCAACTTGGGAAGGATTATTTGTCGCTAAAAAGGTCTACATAGGAGGAGCCTACCAGTTAGTGGACTTCCAGGGAAAAAGACCCATGTTACCAATAAATGGACAATATCTTAAAACCTATTATGCAACCTTATGCCGCTTGCCTTCACTTTCTTTGAAACTTTGAAACTTTGATTGTTTTAGGGTTATCTATGTAACCAAATGTCTATGATTGGGTCCAAATTATGTAATTAACCTCAACATAATGAAAATTTTGAGAAAAATATTTTTAACTTCAAATTTTCTCCTTTCTACTTTTTGAACTTAATATTTCCTTAAATTAAACAAAACTCATACATAAAGTAATTCATTCATTTCACCAAAACAAACTAAAATTTACTTTAAGAAATACTTTATTTTGTTCTTGTTCATGACAAATTTTGGCCCACTGAAGTTTTTCCTGTCATCTGCAGAAAAATGTCAGGACAGAGGCCGATCTTTGCTTTCAAGGATGGCTGGAGCCTCGCACTAAATGAGGAGATGGCGCCGCAAGGCGGTACCATAGATTTCAACATGAATTTTAACCAGGTTGACATGAACTAAGAAGGTCCTCTCGTGGATGTAGTTTGTTGTAAAGAGAAAGAGGTATTGCCTTCACTTCTTAGGGTGACCGCTAAAGATAGTGTGTCACACAAAGGCAAGAATGTGATAACAGAGCAAGATCTGATGGAAGGGCCCAGCCTTCTGCCCTCCATGATAACTACACCATTCGAGGGCTTAATAGCCGCCAATAACAAACAATTGCCACGTACTTTATTTTGCAGGATGCAACGCAAGAATGCCATCCACAAGAAGCAGAGAGCTTTTCTACGACAAGAATGCAGACGTCAGATAGAGACAAACAACTTGCTCTCCCCTATTCATAAGGGGCATATTTATGATGGAGACCTGGAAGAAACTTCTGCTAGCCTACCCACCATGGATGAAAAATCAGGGTTTGTGATAGGGTCAGATACACTTTCAGTTTCAGATGCTCTATGCAAGGGTTGCCCGACGTGCAACGCTGACATACCATCCGGGACATCAGCCATGGGCGTGTTTGTAAAATGTGAGGATTGTAATGTTCTACATTTACAATATTTCAGTACATTGGAGGAGTATACCTCAAGCACCAATGGGTCTTAGACTTCAGATTTTATGATGGATGAGCCATACGTCCCACCTGGGACAGATCAATATGTACCAAGGAGCCCAGCGTCGTACATCCCGCTAGATGTCGAGTCGCCTGTTTCTGATCAACGAGTGCCAGTTTCGGTTCTTGCCAATGCTCGAATGGAGGAACGCCCGCAATAGTTATCAACCCCTGGTATGATGGAGTACTACAAGATAAGTAAAGTAAATAAAAGAGTTCTTGAATTTTAAAAAGAACTTTAAGGAAAATTCATGAACATACTGGAAGGCCTGGAGCTGTATACCCAAGTCTTCTCCGAGAGTGACAAAAGAAGCATTCTGGACTGCATCTTTGATTTGAGAGATAGAGGTCGAGCGGGACTTCTCATGGAAAGAACATATTCTGAGCCAAGGAAATGGATGAGAGGAAAAGGGAGAATCACCATTCTGTGTGGCTGCTGTTATAACTTCACAAATGACAGACAGAGGAATCTGTCAGGGATCCTCAAACACGATCAAGTAGCTCCGCTACCACCAATGATAAAGTAGTTGATCAAAAGAATGATCAAATGGAGTATTATGCCTGTTACCTGCATTCCAAATAGTTGTATTATCAACAACTATGAAAAGGGTGATTGCATACCTCCACACAATGGTCATCATGATTTTGTAAGACCCACCCTTCTGCACGGTCTCATTTCTGAGCAAGAGAAATATTTTATTTGGGAAAGAGATTGACATCGTTGGCTCTGGTGAGTTCAGAGGTTTTGTGAAAATTCCACTACCAGTTGGTTCAGTGCTCAATCTTAAAGGCAACAGTGCAGACGTCGCCAAACATTGCATTCCAGGGGTACGACACCGTAGGGTGTCTTTGACTTTCCGCATGATGGATGACAGCAAAATGCCATATGGATTCCAGTCGGACCCAAAACTGGAAGAGTTACTGTCGTACGAGCTATGAGAGGGTTGTACCTCTAAGTACATGCAAAGGGAACTCTTATCTTGGAGCATGACTTAGAAGGTCAGCTAGATCAGGAGCTCGTCGTACTTGGTACAAATGGTCAGAGGGTTCACTTTTTGTTATATAGCAACACGATATGTATCTGATGTGTTTAGCCTATAATGTATTCACAGCACGAGATGTTTTGAATGTATTTTGACATGGACTATGAATTGTACTTTTTTGAGGCGTCAGCCTATGTTCGATCTGCAACATCTTTATGGTAGAAGATTAATAGAAATCTCTCAAAATATGTCTTTTTTGCCAGTTGCCTTTTTGTACGATGGATGAAAGCCGCAAACCACGCGTTGGTTTAGAATTTCAATGAACAAAGAACGAAACAACAAATCTTTAACATTAATTAAAACTCAAATTTAAATAAGCACAAATAAATAAATAACAAAATATTTTTTTTTGAAAATCAACACATAAAAATTAAAACTTTAAGGATATATTTTGAAAAATTAAATGTGATAAAAACAACACGAAAAGGAAACGAATATGTTGAGTGGATTCTCACATTTTCGGAGTTTCTTACTCTTTTTGCACACAACACAACCGTCTTTATCTGCATTAACTCCCTTCACATCCCCACAGAATTTCACTTTTTGCACAAAACCACACAAAGCTCTACAAATATTCTTTGACAAAATCAACCTTTCCACAGGATAGATTTCTTCAAATTCAACATCACAAACTCTCTACACATGTGATTTTTGGGGTCAATACCCAAATTTTGACTTCCCATATCTGAGATTGGTGTATGTCCCCTCCACGGCTTCCAATTCTCTACATACATCTTTGAGATAAAAGTAAGACTCCCCTTTGTGGAACATCACATCCTATTCTCAACACCTTTTGAGATTGTTGTAAGTCTCCTCCAAGGCTTGCAATTCTCTATCTACATCTTTGAGATAGGAGTAAGGCTCCCATATATGGAACATCGCATCCTATTCTCAACATCTTTCGAGATTGGTGTAAGTCCCCTCCACGACTTCCAATTCTCTACCTACATCTTCGAGATAGGAGTAAGACTCCCCTTTATGGAACATCGCATCCTATTTTCAACACCATTCGAGATTGGTGTAAGTCCCCTCCAGGGCTTCCAATTCTCTACCTACATCTTCGAGGTAGGAGTAGGACTCCCCTTTATGGAACATTGCATCCTATTCTCAACACCTTTTGAGATTGGTGTATGTCCCCCTCAAGGCTTACAATTCTCTACCTACACCTTTGAGATAGTAGTAAGTCTTCTTTTTATGGAACATCGCATGCTATTCTCTACAAATTTGGAGATTGGTGTAACTCCCCTCCACGGCTTCCAATTCTCTACCTACATCTTTAAGGTAGGAGTAGGACTCTCCATTATGGAACATCGCATCCTATGCTCAACACCTTTCGAGATTGGTGTAAGTCCCCTCCAAAACTTCTAATTCTCTACCCACATCTTCGAGATAGGAGTAAGACTTCCTTTATGGAACATCACATCCTATTCTCAACACTTTTGGAGTTTTGTGTAAGTCCCCTCCACTGAATCCAATTCCCTAACTACATCTTAAAGCTAGGAGTAGGACTCCCCTTAATGGAACATCACATTCTATTCTCAACACTTTTTGAGAATGGTGCAAGTCCCCTCCACGGCTTTGAATTCTCTACCTACATCTTCGAGATAGGAGTAAGACTCCCCATTATGGAACATCGCATCTTATTCTCAACACTTTTTTAGATTGGTGTAAGTCCCCTCCACGACTTCCAATTCTCTACTTACATCTTTGAGATAGGAGTAGGACTCCCCTTTATGGAACTTCGCATCCTATTCTCAACACCTTTTTGATATTGGTGTAAGTCCCCTCCACAGCTTCCAATTCTCCACCTACAACTTTGTGATAGGTGTAAAACTTCCCTTTATTGAACATCGCATCCTATTCTCAACACCTTTCGAGATTGGTGTAAGTCCCCTCAATGTCTTCCAATTCTCTACTTGCATCTTCGAGATATGAGTAAGACTCCCCTTCATGGAATATCTCATCCTATTCTCAACAACTTTCGAGATTGGTGTAAGTCCCCTCCACGGCTTCCAATTATCTACCTACATCTTCGAGATAGGAGTAAGACTCCCCTTTATGGAACATCGCACCCTCCACGGCTTCCAATTCTTTACGTACATCTTTGAGAGAGGAGTAAGACTCCCCTTAATGGAACAACACATCCTATTCTCAACACCTTTGAAGATTGGTGTAATTCCCCTCCACGGCTTCCAATTCTCTACCTACGTTTTTGAGATAAGAGTAAGACTTCCCTTTATGGAACATCGCATCCTTTTCTCAACACCTTTTGAGATGGGTGTTAGTCCCCTGCACGGCTTCCAATTCTCTACCTACATCTTTGAGATAGGAGTAAGACTCCCCTTTGTGGAACATCGCATCCTATTCTCAATACCCTTTTTTAGATTGGTGTAAGTCCCCTACACGGCTTCCAATTCTCTACTTACATCTTTGAGATAGGAGTAAGACTTTTTTTATGGAACATCGCATCCTATTCACAACACCTTTCAAGATTGGTGTAACTCCCCTCCACGGCTTTCAATTCTCTGCCTACTTCTTTGAGATAAGAGTAAGACACCCCTTTATAGAACATCACATCCTATTCTCAACACCTTTTGAGATTGGTGTAAGTCCCCTCGATGTCTTCCAATTCTCTACTTACATCTTTGAGTTAGGAGTAAGACTCCCATTTATGGAACATCGCATCCTATTCTCAACAACTTTCGAGATTGGTGTAAGTCCCCTCCACGACTTCCAATTATCTTCCTACATCTTTGAGATAGGAGTAAGACTCCCCTTTATGGAACATCGCACCCTCCATGGCTTCCAATTCTTTACCTACATCTTTGATATAGGAGCAAGACTCCCCTTTATGGAACATCACATCCTATTCTCAACACCTTTCATGATTGGTGTAAGTCCCCTCCACGGCTTCCAATTCTCTACCTACATCTTTGAGATAGGTGTAAGACTCCCCTTTATGTAACATCACATTCTATTTTCAACACCTTTTGAGATTGGTGTAAGTCCCCTCCACGGTATCCAATTTTCTACCTACATCTTCGAGATAGGACTAAGACTCCCCATTATGGAACATCACATCCTATTCTCAACACCTTTTGAGATTGGTGTAAATCCCCTCCATGGCTTCTAATTCTCTACCTACATCTTTGAGATAGGAGTAGGACTCCCCTTTATGGAACATCACGTCCTATTCTTAACACCTTTTCCAGATTGGTGTAAGTCCCCTCCACGGCTTCCAATTCTCTACCTACATCTTTGATATAGGAGTAAGACTCCCCTATATAAAACATTGCATTCTATTCTCAACACCTTTAGAGATTGGTGTAAGTCCGCTCCACATCAACCAATTCTCTACTTACATCTTTGAGTTAGGAGTAACACTCCCCTTTATGGAACATCGCATCCTATTCTAAACAAATTTCAAGATTGGTGTAAGTCCCCTCCACGGCTTCCAATTATCTACCTACATCTTCGAGATTGGAGTAAGACTCCCCTTTATGGAACACCGCACCCTCCACGACTTCCAATTCTTCACCAACATCTTTGAGATAGGAGTAAGACTCCCCTTTATGGAACATCACATCCTATTCTCTACACCTTTCAAGATTGGTGTAAGTCCCCTCCATGACTTCCAATTCTCTACCTACAACTTTGAGATAGGTGTAAGACTCCCCTTTATAGAACATCCCATCCTATTCTCAACACCTTTTCGAGATTGGTGTAAGTCCCCTCCACGACTTCCAATTCCCTACCTACGTCTTTGAGATAGGAGTAAGACTCCCCTTTATGGAACACCACATCCTATTCTCAACACCTCTCGGGATTGGTGTAAGTCCCCTCCACGGCTTTAAATTCTCTACCAACCACTTTGAGATTGGTGTATGCCCCCTCAATGGCGTCCAATTCTCTACTCACACCTTTCAAGATATGAATCAGACCATGACCGTGACATCCTACTCTCAATCTTTGAAGTGATCACCTACACACTGATTCCCATTCTTTATAAATACCTGAAATTTCATAACTCAAAATTCACTCTTTGATCCCCTACAAGAGTCCTTACTCCTTGAATTCAATAAGACAATCACCTGCTAATTTCCCAGCAGAAACAAATCACCCACACAACCCTACACATACTTATGGTTCTGTTGACTTAGGAGTCTGTATTGGTTTTTTTAGTCTCGTCGGTCAACGCCAATACGCGCGGTGTGCTTGCCCAACACACCACACCTATTAGGGGTCCATTTGTTGACCTCACTTTTGGTTGAGGTTTAGTTTTTCCTCTTTAGTAGCCTATGGTCTAGCCATAGGGATTTCGTATTGACTATTCTTAGAAAACTAGACAAGGAACCCTCGCCATTGGAAATTCTACACTCTTCTTTACCCAACTTGAAGTTTCATATATTGGTCCTAACCTCTAGCACTAAGTAGGTGGGGTCACTATGAGGGAAATCAAGATGAGTCACCCTTAAGACTGGTGGACCTTAGGGTTGACTCTGGGTGTTGGTCTAGGGCTAAGGCACTCACTTGCAATCACTTGCACTCACAATCACTCAGTACCCTAAACCCATAACTTCTAGGCTTTGGTCCCTTGATACTCTTTAGAGACTCTTGTAGGTGGTTCCCTAAACCTATTAGCCCCAGGGTAGGGTTTGGATAAGACCACTACATAGAGGACACAAAATGGGGTTTCCATTGGTCCATGGCTTATTAATGGTGGTTGGTACTCCAACTCTACCAAGATAGCCAACCCCTTTTGCCCCTGAGTTCCCCCAAATTACCTGGATACCCTCAGGACCCCTAATTTGGCCAAAATTCCCAAATTTACCCAAAATACCCAAGTTCATACAAAAATCATTTCAAAAACCTTGAAAACCCCCAAACTACCCAAAATCACCAAAATCTGCCAAATTACCAAATTACCCCTCCTTAGCCCAAAATTCCAAAAATTTTAAAAAATCCCAAAATTTCTAAAAACCTCCCAAATATTCCCAGGTCCATTTTTCTCAACTATCACATGACCCAATTTTTCCATTTTGATCATCTTTGATTAAAGCCCCTAAATTGCTCTCTAAAGACCCATATTTTCCCCAAATTACCTCAAATGTCTAGCCAATTGGTCTCAATTTACCCCAATTTCCATTATAAACTCAAACTAACCCTTGATGTGACAAATATAGACACATTTAAAGCTAAATTAGTTCATCATTTGGACCCAATTTTGATTTAAACCAAAAACCCAATTTTGGCCCTATGACTTGGTTCCACCCAATTGAACCCATAACCAACTCAATTGGCCATAATTTGTGTTTATAAATCTTCATAAGATCCCCATACATAATAATTGACCTTTATTGGCCTTGGTAAGATCTCAATTTCATTTGATCTCAACCTAAGTAAAAAAGTCCCAAGTTTGCCCAAAATTGGCCATGTCCTCAAGTTTCACCAAATTGAGGGCCTTAGCCCCAAAATTTCCACTCTATCCCTTCATGAAAAATCTTCACAACACCTTCCTTGATCATTTGAACCATTTAATTTGGACTTAGCCCAAGGCTAGTCAAACCTAGACCCATGTCTAACCCAACATCCAAATCCCGCAAATTGACCTACCAATTGAACTCAAAATCAATTCAAACCTTCACCAAAAATCTTCATAACATTTATCTACAAAATTTTGATCAATTAATTAGGCCAATAAACATGGCTAACCTTGCCCAAACCCAAACATTGATCACTTGAACCCACATTGAACCTATGCATTGAAGATGGCCTAACCACCCCAAGGTCAACAAATTAACTCCACCTCAGCCATTGGTTAGACCCTAAGACTGAGCCAAAACCCATCTAACCACCTAAACTAAGCCATGGACTAAAAGTCCCCCTAATTAAGAGATTTTATTCCCAAAAATGTACATGCTTAAGATACCCTTACCAAAATAAAGCGTAAAATCATTAAATTTCTATGACATATTCCTTTGGGTTCCCTTAGCTCTTAGCCACCTCCACCTGGCCAGCCAGCCAGCCTAGTGGCCAAAAAATGGCTAAACTGAGAGCCTCCCCTATGGGATTAAACCCAATTCAAACCTAGAGGCCACGTCATCCAAATTAAAGCATAGAGCCTCTCTGCCCTCCACCTAGGCAGCACATTTCTCCCCTCAATTTGCCATGGCAGAAAGCCTAAGGCCATTTTTATAAAATGCTCCCCTTCGCAGCCTCAATTGTCCATGGCTGAAAATTACTATAAGAGACTTCCCCAAATTGATACCAAAGCCTCTTTTAGACCTCCTCAGTGTAGCCCAACCATCACATTGCCCTGAACCCGCCGGAGCCCAATTATTGAGCTCAAAACCTTGCAAAAGACAGGACAAAATTACTCTCCACCTCCACAGTCCACTAAACTCTAATTAAACTCACCCACACCTTCACAACGGTGAAAGGAGTTAAAGCTCCATCAAATTACCCTCTCACAGAGCCTCTACCATAGCTCTAGACCAACACCCAAAGTCGGTCTTTATCGAAATCATATCTAGGCATCACACCAAGACCAGAGACTCAATCCCTAACCTCTTTGGATCATAATGAACGTGCCAAGACTCTCTGATAAATACTTCACTTCTCAAATAAAAGGTATAAAACTCTCTCCCTCTCGATCCTATTTTGATTCTTCATTTAATTTGGCTTAATTTAATTGCATGATTACCTTATGGATGTGTTCAAATTACTTAGACGAGTCCATAGGATCAAACTTGAAGTCATTTGGTTGAGTCTAGGTCGAGATCTTAAGGTTTTAGTGTGGACGGACATGGGATCACTCCATCGTGGAAGATGACGGTGAGTCGTTGGATCAAGTGTGTATCGAATGGAGGAAGGAGATCGAGTCGGGCAATGCTTCAGAACATAAACCGCGGGCCGAGTCAGATAAATTGGGATTTTTCCTATTTATTTAAATACCCCTAGCTTAAAAAATTTATATCTTTTTGTAGAAAAATCACAGTAATAAAATATAAATACCCTCTTGGTCAGTGAACAAAGGAGAATAATGTGAAAATAATTTTAAGTCCATGTAATGCATATTTTATTATTAATTAATTAAACACTGATTTGAATTTTTTGATTCTCTATGCTTGTAGGCTTATCTCCATAGCTTGAATTTTTGACATGTCGTAGCCTTTGTCAAGGGGAACATTCTTTGATTTATCCAAATTTAGATGAAATCCCTAGACAAAGGATCACATTTTTCAAGTTTATGTGTATTATTTGCTTAAAATAATCATGAAAATTAGCATGTTACTTACAAAAATCCAAGAAAATTTTGGAAGGTTTATCATGATCAAAGAAACTTTGGGAAAATTTCTCATGAGCCAAGTCATACAAAATACACCTAATTTTTACAAACGCTAAATCACTAAGATAATTAATTTTAAAAAACACAAATAACAAAATGACTTGATTTTTAATCTCCACTATTATTTAAGATCCAGAGGATGCACCATAAAAATTTCAAAGTATTTTGAGTTCATTTGATAACTTAAGTTGTTTTTAAAAAAATAAATATCATTTTGCCAATTAAATGATTTTTTAAAAATCAAAATATAACTCAAAAATTTATAAAAACTTATTTTTTCAGCTCTTTGTGATGAGGGGTATTTTCTGAAAATAAAATGATATTTAAAATAAAAACTTGATTTTTAACCTATTTTAAATATTTAGATAATTAAAAATCCCTAAAAATCACAAAGATAATAAAATTCATGGAAATGTTCAAAATTATTTCCTAAATAATTAGTAACAATTGGAATATTTTTCCTTGTTTTCTAAATAAAGATATTGAATTTTAAAGCTTGAAAATGATTTTTAAAGGATAAAAATGTGTTTTCACTAAAATAATTCCAATAAATCAAATAAAATTCTAAAAAATATAAAATCTTCTCCTCTCAGTTCTCTGACCTTAGGGAGATTTTTCAAAAATATAAAACATAACCAAATAAAATTAAAAAAAATATAAAATCTCCTCCTCTGAGTTCTCTAACCTTTGGGAGATTTCTCAAAAATATAAAACTTAATTTTGCCCATTTAAAATATTTTATAATTAATAAATACCCCAAAACTTAAAATAATTCTTAAAATTTAAATAAAACTTAAAAAATCATGAAATTTGTTCCAAAGGCTTCTCTAGTCTAGGTCTACCTCCAGTAAAAAATTTAAGGGTTTAGGATTTACCTTGATGAAGTTAGAAATTTTCTCTAGAAAATCCTATTTTTTACATGAAAATAATTATGTAAATTAAATTAAATCCTAAAAAATAACAGTTTCTCCTATGATGTCTTAATTGACCCATGAATGAGGTAGAATAAAAATTTCGAAGTTATTTGAATTGAATCTGACAATTTATGAGGTGTTAGAGCATTACGGGCACACATGTAATTTTGGAAGTTTAGCCTTAATTAACATTTAGGCTTAATTTAAAGAGGGAAATAAGTAACCTCTGATCTTAATTTGGATGTTTGAAACATAAGGGATTAATTGGTTGAAACCAACCTCACTTTCTTAATTGAAAGAGATAAGTTAATAAATTTCTAATCTATTAAAATTTGGACGTTTATTAAAATAAGATGAACCTAGGGCTTAGAGGTATGACTTTTGAAGTCAATAATTAATCAATTTAATAACCCTATTTTGATTTTCAACTAAGATTCAACTCATGATTTGTGATCACCTAAAGCTTAACCTTTTGAAATCTAATTAAGACAGTCACCTAAATCTTAAGGGCCTAGTAGTGACTTAGGCTAAATCAAGTTTCATTTAAATAGGGATTAGAAAAGTAAACATCATTTAAAATTAAAATATATTTCAAACAGTACAAGCCAATTATAACCAAAATTTGGTTAAGTTTTCCAATAATACTAACTTTCCTCTTTAAGGGTCTTCACCCACATAATTTTCAAAATTAAATTATAGATGAAAATTACCTCACTCTTAGGGGTAATCGATACATCAATGTTCATTGAGCGTTAGGGTGTTTTACAGGATGAATTATTAAGCAACATAATAAGTTTAAAAGACTCAGGATCTTCCACCAGGTAGCAAGATAGTAGCACAAACCTGCTTCTTTCTCTAGATATGTTGGATACCTCAGAGAACTACTAAACTTAATATATTTTTCTTGGCAACGTCATCCTAAATTAAACTTCTAAGGACCCACCAAGATATGACCTAGGTTTAGATAGGTCATCAAAGTTCTACATCCCTGTTTCATATAAGCTGCCTTAACATGCCTTTTGAGTTTCAGGTGGTGGAAGGAGAAGACTTGCTAGGTACGCTTTTACAATTTTCAGCGTTATTTTTCTTGTACTTTCATACTGTACTTTTTTACCTGTAAATTTGCATGCTAAACAACAATGCTACCCTGCATGAAAACTAAAACCTTTAGGATAGCCACAAAATCAAAACCAAAACTAAAATTAACCAAGATAAAATTCAAACCCACAACATTCAAAATATAAAACAACTTAAAATTTAATTACAAACATCACACAAAACTACAACTTCAACTAAATTAAGACATCTGTACCGGATGATCAGGAATCCCTCAAAAGTTGTAACCTACGGTTGCTAACAAGGCTTCCAAAGGTCTAAATGAAATCATGTAACTCATTAAGTTGAGTTTAGTAAAAGTGAATCCAATAGAAAGTAGTGGTGCCGGAATGAGGGAATCATAGGATCCTAAGTGATGTCGCTCTAATCAATTTTAATATGCCCCCATAAAATTTAAAGAAATTCAACCATAGGGCCACCTGATTGGACATCATAACTTGACACACTAGAAAACTTAAACTCATTGCGGCAAGGAGCTTGCAGCTAGCATGGTGGGCAGCATGACCATCTTCCGCAACAAAACATGTCTTTCCCAGCTAAACCAATCTTCCTTCACTAGATATAAATAACAAAGCCATAAGAATTCAAGATTTCTTGCTTATACAACGTAAATCCTCGTCTTATCTTTAGGCCTTTGTACAGCCTTGCTATATAGTATAAGCCCTAACTTGTCTTAGGATTCTGAGGTTGTCGTCCGGCATGACCAAAACTCTCACTTCTTCTAGGCTATTTGTTTGATCGTTTTACACGAATGTAAGCCCTAACAAATAAAATTGACAGGATGAAACACCTAAATATTTCTCCTCAAAACTGATGCCAAACATTAGGACAGCTTTGGAAGTCATCGAGGTTCTCCTATGGATCCATGATATCCCTTAATTCTTCCTCATTTGGACTCCACAACAAAATGTTCCAAATTTAAATCAATCCCCTTTCACACCTCTACGTCCGATCTCATTGAAAAGTCCTACCCTTTGAAGCTCCTTAAAGAAAATATTTCTTGATTTTCATCGAGAGTCTTCTTAGGTGACTTTATTCATTTAAGATGCAATTAACTATAGGGGCTTGCCCTTATAGAAAGCATGTCTGAACCCAGCTTAATATAAACCGCATTTATTCTTTATATTTAATAAAGGAACTTGTCGGTAAATACAAAGGTTTTGCAGACCAAATGGATGTCATATATTCCTTAGTTTATTTGATCGAGCCTCATCCTCAAGTATTGTGTTTATCTTTCAGGATAGATATAGGAGTTGAGGTATAATGCTCTTTTATTTAAACTATGAAAATATGGGGTAAATTTGATTTCATATTTTACTAAACTAAATATATATGTAAATTAAAACGTCCTTCTGAAGCGGGCGACAGGATTTTGATGCCTGTGATCGACAGCTTCTTACGGGCAACTCCTTCTAAATAAAATAACACCGACATACCAGTTTATGGGAGCTATTAAAGGAGGAGACTGTACTAAAGATGAAGAGGAGTAATTGAATAAGTTAGACTTTCCATTATTTAAAATTAATTATGTTTTTAATGTAATTATGTTGGATTTGCTTTGCTTTGAAACTCCTATCACTTTAATTGTATGTATAATATAGTTTTCAGCATTGTACTGTTGTGGCTTGATTTCAATGCCGAATTATAGTGTGATTTGCTTTATGTATATGTTAGTGTAATTAAAAATCTATTTTTGTAAAAGTTTGGAATTCATATATAAAAGTTAGTTTTGTGTTGCTTGTAAAAAAACTTGTTTGTGAACTATTTAAGGAGACTAAATAGATGTTGAAGTGAATTGAAAATAATTGATGTGCAAAAATAATGAAAATTGAATATTTTTGGCACTGGCGCCAGCATGGGCGCCGACAGCGCCCGAGACCCGAGACCAGCATGCGCTCTGCTTTGGAAGAAGTTGTTTCATTTCTTAATGATGGAAGAGGAGCTTGGAAGGGGAATAATAATGTTAAGGTGAATTTCCTTGCTTCTATGTTAAATGTAGTATCCATGGCAAATCATTAATTTATATCTGCCAGAATGATACATACGAAAAACCCTAACGAAGTTACCAACAGATGGATTGTCTAGATGTTGGCTCTATAATCTATAAGAACATTCATTCTTATGCTCTAGGTCAAATGACTGGCGGATTAGGACACTCTGCTCTGATTTTCACATTATGTGAGAACTCAGAACTTCATTTACAATTTATGTGGAAAGGAATGAGCCCCTTAAACTTGTCGAGCCAGCAAATATTAAAACCAATGAATCTCATGTTGGATGGTGAATAAGAAGTATGAGTAGAGATATTCCTTCTACTTCTAGTACCTATACTCTCCATGAACTAATGGAACAGATGATGATCCAACAAGGAAATATATTGAGGATAGAGAGCATGATTGAAAATTTCATATTAGCACCTGTAACATTTGAGAGTTAAGTTTCAAAATCAAAACCTTCAATCGGTAATTCTTTTTTTTATGTACTAACTATTTTCTTTCACCCTGTATTTTCAAGTTTTCATTCTTAATTTTCTTATAAAATTTAAGTATTGGGGGGTATAAAAATTCCTTTTTAATAAAAGAAACTTAATTTTTTTTGTCCTCAATTAGCTTTATTTTAAAAATTTTTAATTTAACATGACCTGTCAAAGTAGAGCCCAACTTTAGATAACTATATTTGTGTTTCTAAATTTATAGTAAGCTTAAGTAAAAATTTTCAATGATAAAGGTTAATTCTAGAGATTAAGGTATTTGGTATGAGAGAATAAGACTATGTTTTTCCATTTTAAATAAAAGAATTTGTATTTTTGAAGTATTGAGAATCTTAGAGTTTCATGTAAGAAGAATAGATTGAAACTTTATAAAAAATCTTCACAACTAGGATGAATTTATAAAGTGAAGGAATGTAAAATGTTTTTTAACTTTAAGATGAGGATAGCAAAATTCAAAATTGTTAATGGCTATCTATTTATAATAATCCTTACATGAATAAGAAAAAACAAAAGAAGAAAAGTAATAAGAAAAGAGAAAAAGAGTAAGAAAATAAAAGAAAAATATGTGAGGAGAAGCTTGAGGAGATGCCTAATAAAAAATTGGCTTCACTTCAATCAACTAAAGAAAGAAGGCTTAGCTACATTCTCTAAACTTGTATTTAAGTATTAGCATATCTAGTAGTAAAGTTTTCAAGAAGTTCTTTTTCATATGGATATTCTAAGTGGTTTTAATATGATAATTTGAAATTTTCTTTGAAAAGGATAGAGAATAAGAAATCTTAGACTTAATTGCTAAATATTCTTATACCTTTATTATTAACTTGAGTTGTTTTAAGATTTTCTTAAGTTATGCTATGATATTTAGTAGACCAAAATATGGAAATCTATAATCTAAACTCTTTACTATAAGTCATATTTTTATGTAGTGAAAGATTTACTTGAGGACAAATAACATTTATGTTTGGGGGATTTTGATGCACCAAAAATATATGCATTTTTAGACCTATATTTTATACTCATTTATTATGATATTGTACTTTAAAGGAAGGTATTTTTCATGTCTTATTGCATGTTGATGATTTTTAGCACTTGAAGAAAAAGTGATGCAAAAATGATGGAATTTGAAGTCAAAATGGTGCTTTGGAGAGAAATACTAAGTGTCAACGGAGCCAGCATGGACGCCAACAACGCTAGAAAGAAGGAAGGAGTCAAGAATAGTGAGGGCACCAACAATTCTACTCTGGGTGCCAACGGTGCTATTTGACAGAGAGAACCAAATTAATGTCGGGCCATGGGCACCGACAACGCCATCGTGGGCGCTGATGGCGCTGAAGTTGGTGCAAGAAAAAATTATCAAAGATTCAAAAAATTTTGACACTTTTTTAAGAGTTATTTGATACACCCCTTAGAAATCCGACATTATTCTCTATTTAGAGCAGAAATTTATCAGAAAAAGAGTTTGCTAGTTTGTCATTGAGTTTTCTTTTGTGTTCCATTGTGTGTATTGTGTAGTGTGGTGAGTCTAAGTATGATTTCTCCTAAGTGTTGTTGGGGAGGGAGATAAGTGAGAGATTTATTCTTACCTACATCTTAGAAGAGAGAATTAAGAGTCTTGTAAAGAGAGAAAGAGCCTAAGAGGAGCTACAAGGGATTCTCTTATGTCTTGTGCCTAACCACAGATTTGGAGACTAAACTTAAGATTAGCCAATGATTTTTTATAACACTTCATTGAGGGTAGAGAATTAAAATTTCTCCTATTTGGTACAAGACATAGTAAATACATTTATCTCTCTTATTTAACCAAAAACTCATTGTAGTGGGAAAGATGTTATCTTATATTAGATAACTTTATCAGAAAAATATAGTTTGGTAGTTTTTTGCTTAGCTTTGCTTTATAGTTTCACTAGTAGTCGGTAATTTAGTTCTGATAGCACCTTAAACATTTAAAATTAGTGTAGTAGATTTTCTTTATTGTTGTGAATTTCTTGATTTAATTTTCTATTACGAATTTACACCTTCCTTGTGGGACCAATATTTGGGGCTAAAACAGAAACTCCTGTACTACGTGATAACGATATTTTTACTTACGTAGGATCCCAACATAAATTGCTTCAAATTTTTATTCATAAAAAGTGAATCTTGTTTTTGTCATTGCTGCAAAGCGGTGTCAACTTTATTAAGTGTTGTATGAACTTTATTTTATATATTGAATTTGTGTTTTGTCGTATCTTTCTCATGAAGTTCGAGTATGTCCCTCTATCTTTCCCCCTACTCTGAGATATGGTGAAATGAAGAGATAAATGAATGTGCCATAATTAAAATATAAAATAAATTGTGATGATTTTTTAACTCTAAACTTAATTTACTTTTCAATCTGGCCAATTAATTTGCTAAAATATGTTTTGAAACTTATGATTAGGGAAATGGAGTATGAGTTCTACTACGGAGTGAGGATCACATTTGATTTCATGAAGGAGAAATTCATTCAAGAAATTAGTGCAAATAAATAGGGAAATATTCTATGTTGGGTGTAAAATTGGAGAATCTTTAGGGTGACAGACTAAAATCCCCAATTTGGTCTTAGTGTTTATGAGAGTTTAGGGGAAGAGAAGTTGGAGCTCTGGAGTGGGAGCTGGCATCCTCCTAGCCTAGCCACAAATTTAGGGACTAAACCTAAGATTAACCAATGATTTTATATGCACTGTATCAAGGTAGAAAATTAAAATTGCTCCTATTGGGAACAATCCATATTAAAAACATTCATCTCGTCTCATTTCACCAGAATTTCATTTTTGTGGGAATGATGCTTTTTCACAGAAGAAATCTTCATTACCTAAAGATAGTTCTTAAATAAGTATTTAATATTTAAAAGTTTCATTTCCATTTTTGCTAATAGTTAAGTAATATAGTTTGGTTAAAATCTCAACATTCAAAATTAGTGACAGTGATTTTGTTTGATTTTTTATAAATTTCCTATTAAAATTTATCATTGCTAACTTACACTTTCCCCGTAGGATCGATATTTCGGGCTTAAATAGAAAGTCCATTATTACATGATAATGATACATATTCTTGGGTAGAATCCCATTTATCATTGCTTATAATATATATATATATACACATTACACAACTTACTTTTCATATAAAGATCAAGTTTTTGGCGTTGTAGTGGTGTCAACTTCATAAATCCTAACATAAAAAAAAATTAGGATAATTGATTATGAAATTCCTATCTCCAAAATATAAGTATTATCCTGGGTGTCTCCAAGAATTTTCTTCTTTTTTCTTCCCTTTTGTGCTTTCCATTCAGCTTCCATTAACTTTTCCATTTCTTAGACTATGTCTGGAGCTGGGGGTGCCAGGCCTGCTTTTAATAGTACTTCATTTTGTTGTGGGGTGTCTTCTGGTACTAAGTCGTCAACTATATCTGGGTCAGGATCAATAGCACTGTGGTCAACTTCAAGTCCATTAGATTTCCCCACGCTTTGTACAACAATTGTGACTTTCTAAAAAATAAAGTCCAACAGATTTCCCCACACTTTCTACATCAAGTCTAGCATATTTCCTTAACTTAAAATATATTATTAGAAAATTAATTAATAATAGAGTCTAAATTCTTTAAAAAGTACTATTCAAAAAATCCTTAATATTTTAAAAATTCAGATTTTCCTACGATAAGTAGTAAAATCATTTTCCTACTATATTCTACTGAACATCTTAATTTTAATTTAATCTTATTTACTAAAGTCCTTACCAAGTTTTCCTATTGCATTTTTATACTTAAAATTTTAATAAACTTAAAATAGCTCCACCTAACTAAAATTAAAATAAAATTAAATTTTAGCTTCTTTGAGGTTAATAAAAGTTTAAGTTTGAGGTTTAATTTTTCTTCCCCCAAAACTTGTATTTTTAAATATTTTTTGATAAATTTCATAAGATATAGTAGGAAGAAAAAGTAAAAATTTAATCTATTAGATACCACAACATCCTATCAAATTCATATACAAGCATAATCCAGATATAAGGACTGCAAGAGAAAGTAAATCTATCCTAAAATATGTTTGCAATATTATTAAACTAAAGGAAAGTATACTAACTTTAAAATTTATTTTTCTTCCAACACCAAACATGATTTTTAACATGTATAGCATTCAGTACAGATAAGATAAGCAAGAACCAAAATAGTTCAGAAGTTCCATTTACCGCAAATCTCTATCAAAAACTTCTACAAGTTTTCATCAAGATAGAAAAATGTCACAGAAAATAAACCTAAACTAAACATGCCATAATGAATTTTGACTAAAAAAAAGTCTAACTTGCATAATAGGCATTAGCATAGGAATATAAAAATGTCCTTCATGTCTATAGAAAGTTATAACTCAAAAGCAATCATAAAATTCAAGCACAACACACATGCTAAATGAGGTTAATTCATTCCTTAACTCATCACATCTAACTACCTTACTTCTAATTGTTAACGAAATAACTTCATAGATATATCATGTACTTCTAAATGAATTTTTATAGTATCATGCCATAGATACAATTAACCTTATGTATTGGTTCAAGTTCACCAACCTCAGGCATAACCTTATCCTTTAATTAAGCACCATAATTTGTTATAATGATAGTGTAAATCATCCACATGTTGCTCATCAAATAGGTTCCCAACCCTACTGAATGAAAACAGAGTCAGATAAAGTAAGTAACATAATTGAGATAGAACTGTTACTATTTAAATTCACGATGTCTCTTGTCAAACTCAGGTTCGGTTGAGACCCAAGACTTAGTGGACTTGTCAGTCCAACTACTACAAGAAAAGATATACAAGTCTTGCCATAAGAAGAAGTTAAGGAATATCCTCCCTTATGACAAAGAAAGATAAAATATATAACTTACAAGCTAAACATCCACAAATCTTTAATCAAATTGATCAATCTGCACTGAAGAAAACACAATACAACACAAGAAATCCAAACGCACAATCATACTAAATTCAACCACATTGATAACCATGGGTTGGCTCCCATGAAGTGCTTGGTTTAATGTAGTCAGCCCGATAAATGATTCCTTCTAGAACAACATTCCATTTAAGTTGTCCTTGATCACTTGCCTAATTTTTTCTAGAACCAAGGAATCCTACAGAATCTTGAAGGTTCATATTTTATTTCAGCCTTTTCTTTTTAGATTGTTCCAAATTATTGTTCCTCAAGTTTTTTTCAAGATAAAATATTCTTCTAATGAGTTTCTCAATTTGCATATTAATTTTATCCTTGAATTTTTTAGATTGTTCAAGATCTTCCAAATTTTGGATCAGAATCTCCTTAGATAATTTCAATTCTGGATCATATTCTACTGGGATATTGTATTATCTCAAGTTATCTTCTAATTCTTTGCATTGGTACTAAGTTAATGGTGGAGGTGGGCTTTCTATATTTATCAAGGCGAGGAAATAGGGTTTTCTAATGCCTTAGGAATTTTTTCCATTCTTCTTTTAATCTCCTTATTCTCATTTCTCAACTCAATGTTCTTTTGAAATATATTCTCCAATTCCCTTCTAATTATTAATTTGATATCTTTATATTGCTCATTATTAATTTCTTTGTGGTCCATCTGTCACTAAGTAAAATCTTTGGAGGATAATTGATAATTACATTAATAAACTCCTGCAGTTGATTTTCTATATTCCTAATTGTGGCCTCTTGACTCTCTAGCTCACTCAGTATTTCCATAACAACTTCTTTTAATAAATCATTCTCTTCATTCTTTGGGTTAAAGTTATAATTATGAGAAAAAGAAAGTTCATCGTTAAAATCACTTTGACTATTCCATTTACATGTCTGACTAAATTTATTTTCTTCCCAAAATTGGTTTTCTTTTCCAAAGTTATTCTTCAAGTTAGAAGTTAAATGATTTTTCCAACCTGAGTTGTAATAATCAGAATAAAGATTATATATCTCATAGCTAGATTCATAAGAGATAGTTTCGATGATTTGTCCAAATAAATTTTTGACATTATTAGCAGGCGATTGAGGATAACTTTCTACATATTGAACTAACCTACTCACAATATCTACAACTAGAGAAGTTAAAATAGAAATCATATCTTCTTAAAAATTTGCAACTCTCTTGGGTTTACTCTTTAGGAGCTAATAACCTTATAATTCAAATATGAATAGTCATTATAGTGTTGATCTGCCATTTTTACATTAAGTTCTTGAAGTCTTTTTTTATTCATATTCCTCCTAAAATTTCCTTCCAGAATTGTTCATAAAATTTAAGATTTGTAGCTCCTGAACTATACATGCGAATTTAGTGACTTAACTAATCGGGCAGATATCAAAAATATTTTTTGTATTTTGGATTCTATTTAAAATAAACACACAAAAATGCACTAGATAATAATACTATATTTCTAAATTTAAGTCTAACAGGTTTAACTAAAATTCTCTAAAAGTTCTTACCATTTCTTCCATCACAACGACACCAAAAACAACCCGACTTGCAATTACACAGTAATTTAATTTCCTAAATATGACCAAAAACTTGACCCAATTTATGTTTAGTGGCTAGTGTGCGAATCTAAAATGTTATAAATAAAAAAAATAGTTCACACATAAGGGGTTCTATGCAAGTGTGTGTGTTTTTTTTAAGTAATATAGGAATTTCATTAAAAACCTTAATATCGATCCCAAAGAGAAGCGAGATAGGAAATCCCTTAAGCTAATTTTAGTCTACTACTATTAAGTCTTAGTTTGGAATTTTGATTTAAGTGGTTTTTAACTACTCCAAAAAGAAAATANCCACTTAGACGAGTCCATAGGATCAAACCCGAAGTGATTTGGTTGAGTCTAGGCGGAGATCTTAAGGTTTTATTGTGGACGGGTCTCGGTTAAGGCTATTGGGGACGATGAACGGATGACGTCCATCCGCGCGTGTATTGAATGGACGGCAGAGATCAAG
>JXCR01146199.1:195379-220516 GCA_002079205.1 Phalaenopsis hybrid cultivar
CCCTTCCACAGAGCCTCTACCATAGCCCTCAACCAACACCTAAAATTGGCTGTGGTCGAATTCATACTTAGGCTTTACAGCAGAGCCAGAGGCTTCATCCTCAAGCTCTTTGGAGTATAACGAAAGTATGAAGGATCTTTAATCGAGGCTACACCTCTCAGAGCAAAGGTATAACCTCATTCACTCTCCCGAGCCTTTACGAGCTCTCCATTTNATTGATAATTAAATTAATAAACTCCTGTAGTTGATTTTCTATATTCTTAATTTTGGCCTCTTGACTCTCTAACTCAATTAGTATTTCCATAACAAGCTCTTTTAATAAATCATTCTCTTCATTCTTTGGGTTGAAGTTAAAATTATGAGAAAAAGAAAGTTCATCGTTAAAATCACTTTGACTATTCCATTTACATGTCTGACTAAATTTATTTTCTTCCCAAAATTGGTTTTCTTTTCTAAAGTTATTCTTCGAGTTAGAAGTTAAATGATTTTTCCAACCTGAGTTGTAATAATCAGAATAAGGATTGTATATCTCATGGCTAGATTCATAAGAGATAGTTTCGATGATTTGACCAAATAAATTTTCATCATTATTAGCAGGCCATTGAGGATAACTTTCTACATATTGAACTAACCTACTCACAATATCTACAACTAGAGAAGTTAAAATAGAAATCGTATCTTCTTAAAAATTTGCAACTCTCTTGGGGTTTACTGTTTAGGAGCTACTAGCCTTATAATTCAAATCTGAATATTCATTATATTGTTGATCTGCCATTTTTACATTAAATTCTTGAAGTCTTTTTTGATTCATATTCCTCCTAAAATTTCCTTCCAAAATTGTTCATAAAATTTCAGATCTGTAGCTCTTGAACTATACATGCGAATTTAATGACTTAACTAATAGGGCAGATATCAAAAATATTTTTTGTATTTTGGATTCTATTTAAAATAAACACACAAAAATGCACTAGATAGTAATACTATATTTCTAAATTTAAGTCTAACAGGTTTAACTAAAACTCTCTAAAAGTTCTTATCATTGCTTCCATCACAACGACACCAAAAACAACCCGACTCACAATTACACAGTAATTTAACTTCCTAAATATGGCCAAAAACTTGACCAAATTTATGTTTATGGCTAGTGTGCAAATCTAAAATGTTATAAATAAAGAAAATAGATTACATATAAGGGGTTCTATGCAAATGTGTGTGTTTTTTTTAAGTAATATAGGGATTTCATTAAAAACCCCAATATCGATCCCATAGAGAAGCGAGGTAAGAAATCCCTTAATCTAATTATAGTCTACTACTATTAAGTCTTAGTTTGGAATTTTGATTTAAGTGGTTTTTAACTACTCCAAAAAGAAAATATTAAATCTAAGATCTAACAACTACTCATAAATGAAAACATTAAATCTAAAGATAACCCTTTTTGGATAAATTGGTTTGAATAATTTTGAGATGTTAAAAACTACTGTTATTTTTCATTGACTTAAATAATGTTTAGGGAAGATAAATATATAGTGTTCAAAATTGCCAATGATGATAGGAGAAAATTTTATAGGAATCTGGCCTATCCCCCTAGAAACAACCAATTCACACACATTAACAAATATTTCATTAATATCTCTTTCAACTATATTAAATATAGTAATGTGCCAAATAGAAGCTATTTTCTTCTTTATCCTCTTTAGGAGAGACAAAGAACATTGGCTAGTCTAGAGTTTGGTCCCTAAATCCATGGTTAGGATGGAAAGATAATGGCTCTCACTTTAGAGTTCCCACATTGTCCTTACCTATCTATCATCTCGCTTTAGTTTCCAAACATCTATACAAAATTGGTGAATTTAGCCTATCACCGAAAGATCATCAATTCTGCACTCTTGAAAGTTTATTTCCCTCTTTATTTGCACTCAATCCCATGAAATACATTATCATCCATGAAATCAATTGTGGTTCCACTTTGTTTACAGTTACATCCTCTTAGATTTTAATGAAATTACAAACAAATTTTTACATTACAACAGGCCTAAATTGCAATGTAAATGAAGTTAAAGTAAAAACCATCACATCTATAATCAAAAACTATTCTAACATGCATCCCAAAATTCTAAACATAAATCCTACTCATTGCAAAAGAAAAGTAAAAGGAAAACAATGACATAATCTACAAATGTCACTACTTCATAAAAAGAAGAAAGAGTAAGAAAAATTATTCACAAAGCATGAAGAAAACACAATGGAAAACTTTATTAGAACAAAGCAAATCTATTGAATAAATTTTTATATAATTATAAGATAATGAAGAATACAATACTTAGTTTTTTTTTCATTTGAGAGAAAGATGAAGAGCTCTCCCACAAAGTATCCCGCTAATTCATGCAATGCTAGTATAATTTCTTATATATTATCTCAAAATCCCCTATCCAATCTCTCTAGAAAAGTAATAAATCTACACTTCTACTCCTATTCTAAAATATCCAAGTATTCCTCTTGAAACTCATGCAAAAACTTTCTCTAAAAATTTCTCTCTAGACACCTCAAGAGAAGTGCCAAGCCCCTTTTTTTGAAAAGAAAGAAAACACCTCTTTTTCCCAAGAGACACATATCTTTACTCCAAGCGTCACCCCTCTTCACTTCAAGAGACACACCAATTCATCCAAAAACCTTTTCAATTGTCTAGATTCATTGAACCACTCCATGGGGCATGCAAGTTGTTTAAAATCTACCAAATCATCCCAGAATAGCTCAAAATCATAAGAAATCCACCCCTTAATCTTTTTTGGCTCCTAGGCACCATCTTCTCTTTCTAATATGACCTATGTGCCAGTTTTGGGTGCATAGGCAACCCTCTTGCGGGCTACTCCACCATTTTGCCTTGTTTAGCTCCGTTTCAGTTATGTTTTGCCTTGTATCAGTTTCATTTTGCTCCAAATTATTTTACATACAAGATAAGCATGAAAATAACCTTTATTTAAAGTATAATTTCATTCAAAAAATGTGATAAATTTAAAGGAGATTATGCATTGAAATACATATTGAAATGAGCCATGTCAGAATTTTTTTCATTGCTTGTTTTGACTATAAATTGTACTATTTTTGCTTCATTTTATCCAAATGTACTTTTCTTATACCTGGAACCAAAATCACCCAAAATAACCTCCATTAAAATGTGATATTATTAAAAATAAGCATTATTTGAATCTTTATATAAATAGAGGTAATTTTTAGGCGTATCGGCTCTGAGGAGTTGAATATTTCTTTTAATAATTTTTGAAAGGAGGAGATGTGGAATATGGATAGTTTGGTGTAGTTTGTTCACAAGGTTTATGGTAATTTTATTGATTGCATTCCTATTAATAAGGAGATGGAGGATGTTTCTAGAGTAAAAGGTAAATTCTTGGATTCTATTTCAAAAACATTTGTGACCTCTTTTTAGAATTTTCACGGTATTGATTTATTTTGGGCATTGAATCTTATGGTCAAGCCTTTCCGTCTATTTTTATTTGGATAATTTTTAATGGCATTGTACTAACTAATGATATTCTTAAACTTAAAGGTTTGAGGATTTTTTTTATCTGTTTACATTACATAATGCAAGTAGAATTCATGGATTATATTTTCTGAAATGCAAATTCAATAGGAAAGTTTGGAAATATGTTTATTTGTTCTTTGTTAGGAATGATAATGATTTTTATTTTGAATAAATTTAGGAAGTGTTTGAGGATTGGATGAAGCAGGGACATTCTTTCTTATCTAATATTTCTATTACTATTGTTGAAAGAATGCAAATTTGGTTTTTTGTATATCTACTACTTTCTAATGATAGTTAACTATTGCTTTAAAATTTGAATAGCTCATCATTATAGTAAGTTGTTGAAAAAAGGCTGTTGGATGTTTTTTGTGAAATTATGTTTACCAGCTCCTGTTTCATCAAATGTTGCGGCTATGTTGGTAAAGTGGTGTAAGTCGACTACTCATTTTATTATAGTAAATGTTGAAGGTTGTTGGAAATCTAATTTGGCTGGAGTAGTTGATGTTTGTAAGGATTCTTTTGGTGTTGTGGATTGTTGGTTTGTTGCTTCTTCTGTGGTTGTTTCTCTTTTATGTGTTGAAGAAGTTGCAGTGGTTTTAGATTTGTTATTGGCTAAGCATTTTGGTTAGAAAATTTAGGCATTTTGAAATGGGTTTGATAATTTTATGTAATTTTTATAGGTAGAAGAAGGTTATGCATTAGAGTGCTCAATTGCATATGAGAAGAATTTTTTATTTCTCTAAGAATATGGTTGTTATTTGGCCCCACATTAAAAGAAATGCTAATAAAGCTACTGATTGGGGTGCTCGTCTAGAAACCAAATTGAATTTTGTGTCTTTCAAAATTTTTACTAGTAGATTTGTATTTTTTGATTTTTCATAAAGGTATTTTGTTTGTTTGGTTATCTTTTTATGTTTTTTAGAGGGGTGATTGTATTTTTTTTAGGTCCTATGGGTTTTATTTTTATTTTTTGTTATCAGAGTTGTATGTTGGTGGAAATGGGTCCTCTTGCTTATTTTTTATAATCATTTTTTTTTGTGTGGAATAAAATTGTCAATGGGTTTTGTAAAAAAAAAAAAAATTAAAATCTACATCTATATTCATGAAGAGTAATTTTATAATTTAAGAACATAGAATATGGACCCATATTATCTCCAAACTGAACTAAAGCTGAGAAAAAAGACTTGGTTGCTCTATTATTAGGTCCTATTGAACCTAAAAATATAATTAAGACTATTAATAAATTAATTAATAAAAATTAATACAATTAATAATCACATAAATCCCATTTTTAATACAAAGTAAACCCTAATAAACAAATAGAACTAAATGCAACTCAAACAATAAGAATAACTAACCTTCGGGTCTACAAAGATATGTAAGACAATACAATCTATGGTTGTTGACAAGAATATTCTAGTTGGGATAAGCTATCCACCTCTCCTAACTTAGTAGATCAAAAGCCAACAACCCTAAGATGATGATAAGTCATGGGCTACTTGATTGGGTTGTTTAAATAATTTTCTTCACAACACACCCAATTTTAGATGTCACAAAGCACTAACCCTTTTAGATGTCATAGGAGTAGATAGTTTTTCACCTTGATTGTTGCATTTGCCTGTGAGAAGCTTGCTAGGATTAGTAGATGACCTTTTATTGCACTAAGTTGACAAATATTTTCTTTGCATGTTTCTAGGTTGTTGTAGTAATCTTAGCATGTTCTAACTCTATTTTTTAGGGATGTTGTAATTAAAATAAATTAGCTTTCTTAGTAACATATATTTTACCACTAGAATTTAAACTTTTGTTTATTGTGCTAGGAAATATTATGGTAGATTGATTTTAAAAGTTCAAACTATCCCAAAATAAATGAAACATGAAGCGAAAGATGAACTTTAACTAAACTAGTTATGATAGTTGAGAAGATGACATCCTGATGAGTCTGACGTAGGAATATAAATGACATTTATTGATTTTCCTCATTTATGTGCTTGCTTGATAGATTTACCCCTGATTTTAGGTAGGCGCTGTTAGTGTGTATTTCACCTATTGTATTGGTTGGCTCATTTAAGTACTAAACCTTCTACCTAAACTAAATGAACAATTTTAGCCTGATTTTTTCAAAAAAAAAAATGAAACATCTAACCAAAATGAAATTGCACAAATTATTGCATTCAAAATCTTGACAAACAACATGTTATCCTTCCAATATGGTAGGTCCTGAGAAACTGACTTTTTTGTCCAATTATGAGTGACACAAAATTCTTATGGTTGATGTGAACAAAGTTTGTGGAATACAATAATCTTTAAAATGTCACTAATAATTTGTATTATAACTTCCCCAGATATTCTTGGAGGTGGTGAAAATTTCTCAATTTTTTTTCTTTTTAATACATTCTTATTCCACTAGAAAGGATGTTCAACATCTAGAAACATATGGTGAAAGTCAAACCATGAACTCTTCCAGTCATGCTGAAGTGTAAATGCCTTAGATGAATTCATACATTATGGGCAGGCTGACTTTCTCCCAGTCCTTCACCAAGATAACATTCCATATGCAATAAAATCACTTATTGTTTACATTAATGGTGGTTTAATTGGGACTTTGGGTTTCCTGGAGACGTTGCATTTCATGACACCTATTTCTCAAAGAATTTGCTGCTCATATATTAATGACTACAAATATACATCAATCCTCCCGTTAGAGCTACAATGAGCAGGTGATGTGAAACTTTATTATGGGTTATAAATGTTTTTCAACATCACAACACACATGGCAACTATACTAATAAATATGTAGTTTAATCATAAAAAAATTACTTTTGTATAATAAGTTTTCTCCCTTTAAATATTTAAGGCTGCCACCTCTAATGATTTAGGATGTATTTTCAATTTAAAATCGTCACTAGGTTGCAAATGCAAGTATACATATCACTCAAGTAATAAAGGGCCTAATGGATTCCTAAGTTTTAATCCCATAGGGAGGTGAAAATTTGTTAGGGAAATCACACAAAAACACATTATTTGAACTATAGAAAACATAAGTAAGAAGACATATTGAATTTTGCTTAATGCCACTAAAGAAACTACGTTTACTACACTAATCTTGAAACTTTACACCAAAATTTACTCGAAGCTAAACTAGGTTTTATGATGAAGAGTTCAAATTTAAGAAAGCGTCCTCCCCCTTATAACGAGAATATAGTTAATGAATTATCAAATTGAACAAAATTGTATTGTGCCAAAGAGGAGCAATAATATACTTTCTCCTTTTTACAAGCAATAAAGAAATTAGCTAATCTAGAATTTAGTCCCTCAATCCATTGTTAGGTTGGGAAGATATTGGCTCTCACTCTAGAGTTCCCACATTCCCCTCATTTGAGGTCTAACATCTTGCTTTAGTTTCCAAACAACTGGAAAAAATTAAGGATTTCACTCTGCCACACTAAAATCATCAATGTTATGTCAATCAATAAATATTTCCTTATTTATTTACACTTAACCCCATGAACTACATTCTTTTCCATGAAATTGAATGTGATTCTTACTTTTTCATAGAATGCATAGCTCTCTAGGATTGTATGCTACAATAAAGTTTATCAATTTAATTGGCTATATCAAAAAGTAAATGAAGTTCAAAGTTTAAATCATCCCAAATATGAAATTAAAATGCTACACAACAATCCTAATTTTTCACATGACCATTTCTTTTTTTAGGGTGAAGGACACAAAAATCTACTAAAAATTCATGAGTAAGATACAACAAAACATGGATTTTATATTAAAAAGTAAGTTTACAAATTAAGAAAGAAAAATAAAGCAACTTAACTCGATCTCTTCCCCAAGAAAATCTGTTGAAATTCTTTTGAATCTCTTTCTCTCTTTACAATAGCACTCAAATCTCTTTAAGAAATCTAAGGAAGAATAAATCTCTGACTTTTCCTCTCCTCTTACAACTATTATAGAGACTTACAACAACACTATCCCACAATTTGAAATGTCGGCACTAAGAAGTTGGGGAGTTGCCAGTTGGAAGCTATCGGTCGCTTCAGAAAAGCATTTAATTTATATATATATATATATATATATATATATATATATATATATATATATATATATATATNTTATAGGGGCTTGCCCTTATAGGAAGCTTTTTCAGAACCCAACATAATGTAAACCCTGTTTAATTCCCTATATTAAATAGGGGAACTTGTCGGCCAATACATATGGTTTCGCAGACCAAACGGATTTCATAACTTTCTTTAGTTTGTTTGATCGAGCCTCACCCTCAATTCTTGTGTTCATCATTCGGGATAGATAGAGGATTTGAGGTAAAACGCTCTTTCATTTAAATTATGAAAATTATGGGGTCAATTTGACTTCATCTTTTTCAAAACTAAAATTTTTAACGTCCTTCCGAAGCGGTAAACGGGATTTTACTTCTGATGACCGACAGCTTCTTACGGGCAAACCCCACACCAAAAATAGTGCCGACAGGTGATTTTGGGTAGTTTGGGTGTTTTCAAGATGTTTGAAATGATTTTTGAACCAAGTTAGGTATTTTGGGTAGATTTGGGAATTTTGCCCAAATTTGGGGTCCCAATGGTATTTAGGTAATTTGGGGAAATTTATGGGCAAAATGATAGGTTGGGTATCTTGGTAGAGTTGGAGTACCAACCACTATAAATAAGTCATGGACCAATGGAAATCCCATTTTAGGTTCTCTATGTAGTGATCTTAGTCAAACCCTAGCCTAGTGCTAATGGGTATAGGGGACCACCTACATGAGTCTCCCAAAAGTATCAAGGGATCAAAGCCTAGAAGTTTAAGTTTAGGAGGTAGTGAGTGATTGTGAGTGCATTATGTACCTTAAGCCCTAAACCAACACCTAGGGTCAACCCTAAGGTCCAGCAATCCTAAGGGTGACTCATCTTAAGTTCCCCAATAATGACCCCACCTACTAAGTGCTAGACGTTAGGATCAATATGTGGAACTTCAAGCTAAGTAAAAAGGAGTGTAGAATTTCTAATGGTGAGGGTTCCTTGTCTAGTTTTCTAAGAATAGTCAATAGGATCCTATGGCTAGACCTTAGACTACTGAAGAGGAAAAACTTAAACCTCAACCAAAAGTGAGGTCAACAGATATACACTTTGGTTCGATCGGTTTGACAAATTTGCCTTGAATTGGGCAAGTGGTAAAGAAGCACAACTGATAAATTTGCTTTTCAGTCTAACAACGGGTTTATTGATACACTAAAAATATATGCATTTTTAGACCCATATTTTATATCATTTTTGGAGATATTGCACTTTAATGGAAGATATTTTTATGTTTTCTCGCAGGTTGTTGAATTTTATGATTTGAAGCAAAAAGGATAAAATTTGGAGCAAAAATGAAGAAGTTAAAAATTTGTTCAGCGCCGACGGCGCCGTTTGACAGAGAGCATTGAATTAAATTTTGGAACACTAGCGCTGACGGCGCCAATGTCGGTTCATCCACTATTTCTAGAAGATTCGACTAATTTGGACACTTTTTGAAGAGTTTTATGAGGCACCTATTGAAGAACCGACTCTAGGCTTTATTTAGAGCCAAAACTGATCAGAAAAGTGACTCTTCCTGGCATCTCATCGCCCCAATTCAACCTTCCACGCGTCACACATTCTTTCATTTTTCATTCCACAACCATTTGGAGTTCATTGTTCTTATAATTTAGAGTTTTGTGGTGAGATTAAGTGTGAACTATTCTCTGAGAGTGTTGGAGAAGGAGAAAAGTGAGAGATTTCTTCTTCATACATTTCCTAGAAGAGGCTACAAAGGATTTACTTTGAGAAAGAGTTTCAGATAAGTGTTGTTTGTTTATTAGTGTTGTATGAACTTTCTTTTATATATGAAAATTGTGTTTTTTTTATATCTTTCTCATGAAGTCTGAGTAGTTTACTTTATCTTTCTCCCTACTCTGAGATATGGTGAAATGAAGAGTTAACATAGATGTGCCAATATTAAAATATAAAATAAATTGTGATAATTTTTCAACTCCGAAATTGATTTACTTTTCTATCTGACCGATTGAATTGTTAAAATATGTTATGGAACATATGATCCGGGAAATGGAGTATGAGTTCTACACCAGAGTGAGGATCACATTTGATTCCATGAAGGAGAATTTCGTTCATGGAATTAAGTGCAAATAAATAAGGAAATATACTTTGTTGGGTGTAGAATTGAAGATTTTAGGGTGACAGACTAAAATTCCCAATTTGGTCTTAGTGTTTACTAGGTGAAGGTAAGTGGGAGCACTGGAGTGAGAGCCAGTATCCTCCTAGCCTAACCACGGATTTAGAGACTAAACCTGGGATTAGCCAATAATTTTCTATAACACTGTATCAGGGTAGAAAATTAAAACTGCTTTTATTTGACACAATACATATTTAAATCATTTATCTCATCTCATTTTACCAAAACCTCATAGTAGTGGGAAAAATGTTTTTTTACATGAGAAATCTTCATCACATAAACATAGTTTAATAGTTTAGTAGTTACTGTTTAAACTTTGTATTTCAGTTTTTTTATTAGTTAAATAATTTAGTTCTGATAATATCTTAACATTCGAAATTAGTGACAGTAATTTTGTTTTGACTTTCTGTGAGTTTTCTAGTAAATTTATCATTTCAAATTTAAATCTTTCCCGTGGGAGCGATATTTGGGGCTTAAATAGAAAGTCTTTTATTACTTGATAATAATATATATACTTGTGTAGAATCTCAACATTAATTGCTTAAATTTCTAATTAATAAACTATTGCATCAAGATTTTGGCGTTGTTGCATAGCACAGTAAACTATATAATTTTTACACAATTATATTTCACCGGGATCATTCATTTTGAGTTTGATGTGTTTCACCATTTGTTTATCAAGTTCACATGTGTTTGACTAGCATAATAGATGTTCCAGGCTACCTGAGCTAACTTGAATGTGCCCATTTCAAGTTGGGTGAGTTCATTTGTTGGACCTTCAAGAAATTTGGTGCATAGTTTGGGTTAATGCAATAAATTTTCATGCTCATGATTTGTATTTTATCTAATGTTGGCAGTTCTAGTGCTCCCAATACAATTCTTTTTTATTTGAATATTATAAAAAAAATTATCTATTTAAACATAGATTTTGATAGCAGTAGTTAAATGAAAGACTTATAATTTTGTTAAGACTATCTAAATTTTTTAGTAAATTTATAGTTTAATTGTGAATGTAGATAAAATGAATCTAACAAGCTCAAAATTGTTCACTTCTGATGTTATTAACATACTTAAATGTGTAGAAATTATTAAGAATCAATAAATTTGGAGCGTATGGCTTAGGCATTCACCTCCTCTATGTGTGTGAAGGGTTTTAATTCAATGGTTGAATTATTTTTCCATCATTAATTTGAATTCAAGAAATTTTTGCAAATTTTTAGCTTCATTATAAAGAATATAAACCCATGCACAGCTTGACAAATAATCAAATAACACGGAATAATATTTATAAGATTGTAATAAAAGAATGGGTGTAGAGCCGAGTGTATTAATTCTAAGGGAGAATAGAAGTGGGAGCTAGAAGAAGAGAATGATAAAATACTTAAATTATAATGTAGATATTTAGTAACAATACACAAAGAAAGCTAGTAGCTATAATAGATTGAGCCTGAGTGGCAAGATGACCATGCCAGTAGTGCCGCATATGTGAGATGTGTTGAACTAAAAGAAGAGCAAGAATTGGTGCTAGTGTTAGTTTGGTAGAATGAGGGATCATATATAGTCCATGGATGTAGGGACCTTCAAGAGTAGTCAATTGATCTTCAAGTTAGTGAAGCGGTAGCCGTCAACAATGAAGTTAATAGAGCCAAAATTTGATTTGGTTAGTTGGTGAATTAAAATAGAATTGTACACTAAATTGGGGATGTAATGAAGATATGATAAATGCAGCTTTTGAATGGGGGTAGGTAGGATCCCTTTATTGGTTCTAGTGGTGACATTGATGTTGTTAAGGAAGGTGGACCCTCTAAGTCCATTGCATTAAATTCTCTTCGTTCCAAGCGTCCTACCTCTTCCTTTTTTGCGAAATAGGAAACCATTGCCTCCTATTTTCATGAAACTTTCACTGTTCATGTGAAGAAGCAAGGCATATCAAGGCATCACTCTCCAAGGTTTCTTCTTCAGCGTTGGCTCAGGGGAGGCAGCAAGCGGAGGCTTTCTGTCTTGATTGCAGATCTCCTTCTCGCAGCCGATCCCAGCCAAACTCAATTTCATGACACAACAGATTGTGGCTTTGGTGGGTTCTTCCTCAGTGGCTCTCCTAGAATTCTGCTTCTATGTGTGTTGGCTATGAGTAGAAGAGATAGAGAGAGGAGGTGAGTAGAGAGAGAAAATTTCTTATAAACGTCGAGGCGATCGATGGTGTAATCCTAAAAGCAATAAAATCCTTTGCAACTCCATGAACATAAGAAATTTGTCGAACCATGTAACTCTATGTGTCCTTTTCTGGTGTGAATTTTTTCATTCCAATTTTTTGTTTTATTATCGCCGTTTTTTCACAACAATTGATATCAGAGCCCTGGTTATAGATCTGAAAAAAGATGATGGCAGGAGATGCTGTGAAGGTTTCAGGGATTGCGAATTTTGATGAATATATTTTGGTTATTGAAGGATGCAGATAGAAGACTAACTCTATGGGAAAAAACTTCATCTTTCATTATTGAGGAAAATACCAGAAAGAATGGATGAGGATGAATGGAATTTGTTAGATCAATAAGTTTTGGGGGTTATTCGATTAACTCTCTTGAGGTCCGTTGCACACAACTTCATCAAGAAAATAACAACTGCATATCTCATGACAGCCCTATCAGGTATGTATGAAAAGCCATCAGCGAATAACAAGGTGCACCTGATGAAAAAGTGATTCAATTTGAAGATGACAGAAACTACATCTATTGGACAACCTAAATGATTTCAATACTGTCAAAAATTATTTATCGTTGGTGAAAATTGAATTTAATGATGAGATACATGTACTGATATTGTTGGCTTCATTGTCAAATAGCTGGGAAGCAATGAGAATGGTTGTCAGTAATTCTGCAGCTAAATCTAAACTGAAATATGATGTTATTCGTGATTTAATTTTGGCTGAGGAGGTGAGCAGTAAAGACTCTGGAGAATTCTTAGTTTCGAGTTTGACACTGAATGTTGATTATTGAGGAAGAACACTAGAAAAGAATTCAAGCAGAGGAAGATCAAAATCAAAGCACAGTGACAGGAGCAAGTCAAATCCCGGTGAACAAGTAACTTGCTGGAATTGTTGCAAAACTGATCGCATAAAAAGAAACTGTAGAAATCCTAAGAATACAAAAAATTATAGTGCAATGTGGTAACTAAAGAAGCACATGATCCACTATTGCTTGCGGTTCACAGTTCTATTGATGACTGTACACTAAATTTAGGTGTTTCCTTTCCATACATCTTCCCACCTAGAGTTAATGCAAAATTATATTGCAGGTAGCTTTGCAAAGATATATCTGGCTAATGAAGAAGATTTGAATGTAGTGAAGATGAGAGACATTGATATTTCATTCCCTAACAAGAACACATGAACTTTGCAAAAGGTCAGACACATTCCTGAGTTGAAGAAAAACTTCATTTCTGTTGGGCATCTCGATGAGGGTGGTCATTTAGTAGTGTTCTTAGATAGCTCCTGGAATGTTACAAAAGGTGCACGGGTACTGACTCGGGGTAAGAAAACTAGTACATTATATATTACTACAAGTTTACTTAACACTGTTGCTACTATAGTTGCAGAGAACACATCATACATGTGTATTGCAGACTTGGCCATATGAGTCAGAGGTGTATGAAAAAACTTTAGTCAGTTGATCTCAGCATGTGTGAGAGTTGTATTATGAGAAAACAAAAAAATGTCAGTTTTTTGAAATGTGGCAGGACACCAAAGGCAGGAAAGTTGGATCTAGTACACACAAATGTATGGAGAGCTTCTCCATTAGCATGTTTTGGAGGCTCTCGTTACTATGTCACATTCATTGATGACCACAATAGGAAGAAATGAGTTTATTTCTTGAAGCATAAATTTGATGTATTTGATGTGTTCAGAACTTGGAAGGCCATGATTGAGATAGAGAATGGTTTAAAGCTGAAATATCAGAGGTCTGATTATGATGGTGAGTATATTAATAGTGTGTTTAAGGAGTATTGTGCAATTAGGGCATCAAAATGAAGAAAACCATTCCAGGGACACCACAGTAAATTAGTGTTGCAGAGCGCATGAACATGACTATTAATGCGAGGGCTAGAAGCATGATATTGCATGTCGAACTACCACCTACTTTCTAGGTAGAAGCAGTCAACACTACAACACTACAGTTTATTTGATCAATAAGGGGCCATCGTTCCATTAGATTGTGAATTGTCTGAGGAGATTTGGAGTGGGAAAGAGGTCAAATTTTCTCACCTTAAAACCTTTAAATGTCTTTCTAATGTTCTAATTAACCCTGATTCTTGAAGTAAACTTGAGGCTAAGTCAAAGAAGTGTTATTTCATTGGCTATGGAGACGAGGCATTTGGTTATCGTTTCTGGGATGATCAGGATCTGAACATCATAAGAAACAGAATGTGATTTTCAATGAGAAGATCTTGCACAAGGACAAGAACAATACAATTTCTGAAGTGGCTTCTCATAAATCCAAGATGGTAAGATTTGACGATCTACTAGAGGTTATAGTGCATAGCAGTGATGGAAGTGATGAGGAGAGTGGGTATGGGGCACCCATTCCTATTATTCCACAGTCATTTTTAGAGTAGTCCACCCCTACATCTGTAGTTCATAGGTCAATTAGGAATAAACATTCTTCACAGTGTTACTCACCAACCCTAAACTACATCCTGCTGACAAATATTGGAGAACTACAGAGTATAAAGAAACCTTGCAGGATGAAAATTCGAGCAAGTGAGAGCTTGCCATGAAAGAGGAGATTGATTCTTTATTAGAAAATCAGACATAAGAGCTACAAAACTTTCACCAGGGAAGAAGTCATTACATAACAAGTGGGTGTACCGAGTGAAGACTGAGCATGATGGTAGTAAGAGGTACAATGTTAGACTTGTTGTAAAAGGCCTTCAAAAGAGGCAGAGCATCAATTATTCTGACATTTTCTCTTCTGTGGTGAAGCTCACAACCATCAGAATGGTACTGTCTATGGTGGCTACTGAAGATCTCTTCCTTGAGAAGTTAGATGTGAAGACAGTCTTTCTTTATGGAGACATTGAAGAAGATATTTACATGCACCAACGTAAAGGATTTTTAGCCCAAGAAAAGGAAGACTTAATATGCAGACTGAAGAAGAGTTTGAATGGCCTGAAGCAAGCTCCTAGACAGTGGCACAAGAAGTTTGATAATTTCATGCACAGTGCAGGGTACAACAGATGTCATACAAATCACTGTTGTTATGTCAATACTTTGATCAATTCATATATCATCTTACAACTATATGTAGATGACATGCATACTGTAGGGGCTAGTATTGATGAAATCAATAATCTAAAGAAGAAGATGTCAGAGCACTTTGCAATGAAGGATTTCAGAGCGACAAAGAAAATTCTTGGAATGAGAATTGTTAGAGATATAGTCAGAGGCACATTGAGGCTTTCATGGGCTGAATATGTGCAAAAGTTGCTTAGCAGGTTCAACATGGATAAGGCCAAACTAGTTGGTACACCTTTGGGCAGTCATTTCAGACTCAGCAAGAATCAATCACTTAAGTCAGAGGACGAATGTGACCACATGAGAAAGTTCCTTACACTTCAACTATTGGTTCACTTATGTATGTTATGGTTTGCACCATACCGGATATTGCCATTCAGTGGGCGTTATTAGCAGATATATAAGTAATCCAAGAAAGGAACATTGTGAGGAAGTGAAGTGGATCTTAAGGTACCTAAAGTGTTCTTTAGATACTTTCTTGTGTTTCTGATGAAAGAGTTTAGATGTACAGAGTTATGTTGATGTTGATCTAGCTGGAGACATTGATACAAGAAGAAGTACTACTGGCTATAATTATACTCTTGGTGACACTGCAGTACTATGAAGCTCAAATCTATAGAGGATAGTTTCTTTGTCTACTACAGAAGTTGAGTATATAATAGTGTCAGAGGCTACAAAGGAAATGATATGGCTACAAAGCTTCTTGGAAGAATTGGGCAAGAAGAATCAGAAGGACATTCTTAATAGTGAAAGTCAAAGCACCACATTCCTTGCCAGGAATCCAACATTTCAGTCCAAAACCAAGTACATTTAGATCAGGTATCACTTCATATGATCTTTGTTGAATAACGTACAATTGTTGCTTGAGAAAATTTATGGAAGCAAGAACCCTGCTGATAAGTTGACCAAATGTGTTATACTTGAGAAACTAAAATTTTGCACAACTTCAATTGCTCTTTTAGCTTGAAGACAGAGACTTTGAGTTGTAGAGGTGGAGGATATCACGTTTGAGGAAAATGATGATGCAGTCAGTGTACTGATACACAAAATTATGTGTTATTTTAAGTATACATTTTATACTTATTTTTTTATATTGCAATTTAAATAAGGATATTTTTATATTTTTTGTTGTAGGTATATCAATTTTAGGCATTTGGAGCAAAGTAGCAGAAAAGACATAATTTGGAGCCAAATAGTGAATTTTGTGAATCTAGCGTTTAAAGCGCTGATAGACCAAAATAATATGTTGTTTTAAGTATACATTTTATGCTTATTTTTTGGTGATATTGCACTTTAAAGAAGGGTATTTTCATGTTTTTTTTTTGCAAGTATATCAATTTTAGGTATTTTGAGCAAAAACAGTATAAAGACAAAATTTGGAGCCAAAATAGCGAATTTTGGGAGCCAGATTGATGCCATAAGCACCATTTAACAGATAGCTGGTGCTAGATGCACCTGAGTGGCGCCAAAAGCGTCATTTTATAGAGAGCTGGCACGAGATGCGCCAGATTTGACATATGTTCTTCAAGGATTGTAAGAGGATAAGGAATGTGAGAGATTTCTTCTTCATTACACTTTTTAGAGAGAATTGAGAATGTTTGTAAAGAGAAAATGACTTGAAGAGAACTTCTAGGGATTTGCTTGGGAAGGATTATGAGATAAGTTGTGTCTTTTATTTCTTTTATTTTGTAAACTTGTTTTTATATATGAAATATATGTACTATCATATCCTTCTCATGAATTCTGAGCAGTTTTCTTTATCATTCCCCCAACTTTGAGATATGGCTTTGTGAAGAATTAATTTTATTTTATACAGTTTTAAATGTCAATAATTTGCGATGATTTGAACTCTGATCCTCATTTACTTTTTGATCTGACCAATTTAATTGTTAAAGTATGTTGAGAAACATATGTTCTGAAAGAGCTACGATTTCTACAACATGGTGAGAATCACCTTTAATTTCATGGGAGAGGATGTCATCCATGGAGTTGAGTGCAAATAAATAGAGAAATATACTTTGTTGTATGCAGAATTGGAGACTTTAATATGACATATTAAAATACCTAATTTGTTCCAGTTAACTTGAAACTTATGCAAGATTGTTAGCCCTCAGGTGAGAGAGTAGTGAGAGCTCTGGAGTGGCAGCCAGTATCCTCCCAGCCTAACCACAGAATTAGGGACTAAACTCTGGATTAGTCAATGTTCTTTATACAATTGGAAGAGGGTAAAGAATAGGATTGCTTCTATTTGATACAAAGCAATTTATATATATGTATTTTTTCAAATGATTGTAATTTCTTCGTAATCATATACTCATTGTAAAGAGAAAAGATGTTTTCTTAAATTTGAACTCTTCATCATAAAAACTTTGTTTAATTTTCATAATTTTACTTTTGAAAGTTTAGAAATTAGTTTAAATAACTTTATCTTTTTACTGCATTTTATTTAGCATTCACTCTATTACTTTATATTCAAATTTAGCACTTCACTTTTGTAGTTTAAAATTATTGTTCACATTATAATCTTAAGAATTTACTAATAGGCATTTCAAACTTCCCTGTGGAATCGATTTCTAGGACTTCATTAGAGCTCTTTATTACTTGAGCGATATGTATACTTGCATTATTTTAAGGAGATTTGGTAATTTAAAGAATTTTAAAAGATAAAACTATTTTTATTAAAGTTATTTTTTGTTGGGATTAATTTGCATATTTACTATTGTATCTATCGGGTGTATTTTATAATATTGAAAGATTTTTGCAAAATTAACATACTAAATCCACGTGCATCAAGCGCCACTTTACAGAGAATTGGCGCTAAAAGCGCTATTTTATAGAAAGGCGACATATGAAGCATCAGAATTGGCGCCTGAAGCGCTATAACCCAAAAAATGAGGACTTGAGCAAGTTTGCGCCTGAAGCGTCAGAATTAACGCCTTAAGTGCCAGAATCGGCGCCTGAGGTGCCAGAGATGACTTTTTATGAAATAAGGCTATTTTGGATGAATTTTGCACAAATTTTGAAGGGACCGCATGTTTCAAATGCTCAATGGAGTGATTCAATGCATCTAGACACTTTGGAAGACTCTTTGATGAAGGGATATGTCTCGTGAATCAATATAAATTTCTTTTGGAATTCAAAAAGTTTGACTTCTGGATAGAACTTTGAAGAAAATTTCAAATTCTTTTTAGAGGGAGGAAGCATCTAATAAAAGAAAGAGAAGTCTAGGGTTGAAGAGGGGAGTGTGAGAGAGAGTGGAGGCGTGTAAAGTGTGGCGAGAGAAAAAGAGTGAGAGAGTTAAAGTGAGAAAGTCAAGGGGTTCGAGATTTTCTTCAAGGGTTGTCAGAGGAGAGGGAAAGTGAGATATTTCTTCTTCATTACATCTCAAAGAGAGAATTGAGAGTGCTTGTAAAGACGAAAAGTGGTTAAAGGGAACTTTAAGGGATTTTCTTGGGAAGGATTGTGAGATAGATTGTGTCTTTTATTTCTTTGTTTTGTAAATTTATTTTTATATCTTAAATTCATGTTTTTTGGTATCATTCTCATGAATTATGAATAGAGTTCTTTATCATTTTCTCTACTCTGAGATATGGTTTTGTGAAGAATTGATTTAATTTTATATGATTTTAAATGTCAAAATTTTGTGATGATTTGAAATTTGATCTTCATTTATTTTTCCATCTGGTCAATTAAAATGTTAAAATGTGTTGAGAAACATATGATCCAAAAGGGCTATGATTTCTACAACATGGTGAGTGTCACATTTAATTTCATGGGTGAGGATGTTATCAATGTGGTTGAGTGCAAATAAATAAGGAAATATACATTGTTGGATGCAGAATTAGAGATTTTAAGGTGTCAGATTAAAATCCCCAATTTGAGCTAGTTAATTGGAAACTAATGCGATATTGTTAGCCCTCACGCGAGAGAGTAGTGGGAGCTCTGAAGTGAGAGCCGGTATCCTCCCAACCAAACCATGAAATTGGGGACCAAACTTTGGATTAGTCAATGTTCTTCATGCACTTGAAAGAAGGTAAAGAATAAGATTACTCATATTTGACACCAGACAATTATATATATATATATATATATATATATGTATGTAGATGTATATATATCTATGTATATAGATATATGTATGGGTATATATATCTATATAGATGCATATATATACAGGTGCATAGATGCATAGATGCATAGATGCATATATATACATACACATATAAATATATGTATGTATGTATGTATGTATGTATGTATGTATGTATAAATGCATATACGTGTACATATATGTATGAATACATACATAAATCTATATGTATCTATATATATGTATAGATACATACATCTATATGTATATATATATATATATATGTATATATACATACATGTATCTGTCTCTATATATGTATGTATACATACATGTATATATATATATATATATATATATATATATATTTTATATANCTATATGTATACATCTATATATTTTTATATATATATATTTGATTTCTTCACAATTTATATGCTCATTGTAAAGGAGAATGATGCTTTCTTAAATTTGAACTCTTTATCACAGAAACTTTGTTTAGTTTATAGAATTTTACTTTTGAAGTTTAACAATTAGTTTAATTAACTTAGTTCTTGTAATTGTATTTTACTTAGTATATACTCAATTACTTTAGATTCGAATTTCGTACTCAAGTCTTGTAGTTTGGATTATGTTATACTGGGAGTTCGCATTAAATTTTTATTTGTGGCTCACATTTATTTTAATAACTTATCAAATTTATTTTAGTAACTTATGTCATAATAAATGATACTTTAAGTTATTTATTTTTATAACTCATGATAACTTAAGCTATTTATTTTCTTTACTTATAACTTATGTCATAATAAATGATAACTTAAGTTATCAATTTTTATAACTCATGAAAACTTATGTTATTTATTTCAGAACTTATGATATTTATTTTTGCAACTCATGTAACCCCTAAGATGAATATATGTTACTAACTTATGTCATTGATTTTAATGATAAAATTAATTAATTTATTAAATTATCATAAATCTTATTGCTTAATAACCCAATTGATGGATGGTGGTTAAATAGAATATAATTTAGAGAATGGGTCCTCTATCTTCCTAGCACACCCCGTACATTTTCCTTTATCAGAAAATACAAAAAGTTTCAAGGAATTAGAAAGTGAAATTCTATCTCTTCAAGATCAAATTTTATCATCATGAATACATGTATGTGTTACTTTATTATGGATATGTAAAAATCATGAATTTAAATGATTTTGGCTATTATGTATTTTTAGAATTTGTGTCATAAACTTCAAACATGAATTTTTAACATGTAGTATCAGAGCTTTGATTACTAAATTTATGATTTTCATATAATTTTACTTATGTTAATTATATTAAATCTCCGTTGTGAATTGGATCTTGAATTAGATCACTGAAGTAAATTAATGTGATCGAAATTATTATTTATTTGATGTCAATATTATGTTTAATTTGTTAGTCACTAAAGTGACCAAAATAGTAAGTTTAATAGACGTTGAATTAAAATACTTTAATTACTCACAAGTATGTGATACATGTTATGAAATAATTTAATATTTTATTTCAAAAATATTAAAATTCATTGATCATAAAATATTTTTGATCACCTAAAGATTGATCATTTATTTTATAATCTTTGAATATAATTGCAGTTTTTTTTACATACTTAGTTAAGATATGTTTATATATCCAAACATAATAGACATGTCTAATTTGAGTATAAACAATTACAAATTATATTAAATTTAAGTCAAACATCAATAATGTTTATTATTATATATTATTATATCATCAAAAGAAGATTTCAATATACTATTATTATTATAATTATTATTTTAATCTGATTTTATATGAATACCTATGTAAGTGTAATGTTCAAAGCATTAATGTATGAGCATATTTTATTTATTTGCAGTAACAACTCTTATTTCTCTTCATTAGCAAGCCACATATGTTCAAACTTTTAATGAGTTTACTTTCTTTGAATAGCGTGAGCAAGTTCAGTTTTACCTTGGTGTTCTCGATCTTGATTTGACACTCGCGACTGAGAAATCTTCTGCTCTTATTGATTCTAGCAGTGCTGAACAAAAATCTTTCTATAAAGCTTGGGAAAAATCAAATAGATTGAGTTTAATGTTCATGCGAATGACTATAGTAAACAACATAAAGTGTACATTTTCTAACACTAAAAGTGCTAAGAAATTTATGAAATTTGTTAAAAATTGCTCTCAGTCTGACCCTGCTAATAAGTCTCTTGCTATGACACTATTGAGTACATTAATCAACATGAAATTTGATGGTTCTCGTACCATGCATGAGCATGTCGTTGAAATGAAGAACATAGCAGCAGGACTGAAGACCTTGGGAATGGAAGTGAATGAAAATTTCCTTGTGCAATTTATCATTAACTCCTTGCCTCCTGAGTATGGTCCGTTTCACATAAACTACAACACTATGAAAGATAAGTGGAATGTGAATGAACTACAATGTATGTTCATTCAAGAGGAAGAAAGTCTTAAGAAAGGAGCAAATAACTTCATTAATCTCATGGATCACCAAAAAAGAGCCGTAAAGAAACTTGGAAAGAGGAATGGAAAGGGCAAGCAAGGACCACTAAAGATTCATGTGCCATCTACCCCAATTCACAAAAGAAGAACATAAAGAAATTAAGTTTCACTTTTGCAGAAAGCTTGGATGCTATCAATATGAGTGGCAAAAACGCAAGACTGGTTTCAAAAGAAAGGTAAACCTTATATTTTTGTATGTTTTGAATTAAATTTGGTAGAAGTTTCTTATAATACCTAGTGGATTGATTTTGATTGTATCAATCATGTTTCTAATACGATGCAGAGATTCCTTACAACCAAAATCATTAACCCAAATGAAAATTTTGTCTTCATGGGAAACCATGTCAAAGCACTAGTTGAAGCTATTGGAACCTATCATTTGATTTTAGATACAGAACATCATTTAGACAATTTTTAAACACTTTATGTCCCTTATGTTTCTCATATTTTGATTTCAATGTTGAAACTTGATTTTATCGGATACTCTTTTAAATTTGAAAATGGTTGTTTCAGTTTATTTAAACACAATCATCTCATAGGTTCTGGTATTCTTTATGATGACCTATATAAGCTTAAACTTGATAACATTTTCGCTGAGACTCTGATGAGTTTGCATCATAATATTGGTACTAAACGTTATTTTATGAATGAAAATTCAGCTTATTTGTGACATAAATATTTGGGTCATATATCTAGAGAAAGAATTGAAAGATTAGTGAAAAAATGAAATCTTTAATGAATTAGATTTTACTGATCTTGACATCTGTTTGGATTGTATTAAAGGAAAACACACAAATCACACACTTAAAGAAAACTGCCACAAGAAACACGCAACTCCTTGAAATTATACACAATGATATTTGTGGACTTTTTTATGTTTCATCATTTGGTGGAGAGAAATATTTTACACCTTTGTTGATGACTTTTCATGTTATGGGTAAGATTACTTATTGCATCAAAAATCTCAAGCAACAGATGCCTTAAAGGTGTATATAACTGAGGTTGACAGACAATTAGCTAGAAAAGTGAAAATGTCTGGTCTGGTTGAGACAGTGAGTATTATGGAAGTTATAATGAATCTGGACAATGTCCAAGCACATTTGCTAAATTCCTTCAAACTAATGGCATATATGCTCAATACACTATGTCATAAACACCACAACAAAATTGTGTTGAGGAAAGGCGAAATCGTACTCTAATGGAAATGGTTATGAGTATGATGAATAATTCTTCTTTACCCTCATCATTGTGGATACACGTCTTAAAAACTACTGCATATTTTTTAAATAAGTTTCCTAGTAAGGCAGTTCCAAAGACTCCTTTTGAACTGTAGACAGGAAGAAAACCTAGTTTAAGACACCTCCATGTTTGGGGTTGTCTGGCAGAAAGAAGGATTTATAATCCACATGAAAAGAAAATGGACTCAAGAACAATCAGTAGTTTTTTCATTTGTTATCCAGAAAAATATAAAGGGTACTAACCATGGTACACGAATCATTGAAGCGGGAAATGCTAAGTTCATTGAAAATGATGAAGTTTTTTAGAGTTTGAAACCACGTAAGATGAATATCCAAGAAGTTAGAGTTCAAGTTCATTTACCCAATATTTCTTCTCAAGTTGTTATTCTTATAGTTGTTGAACAGTTTGACAACTTCAAGAAATAACAAATAGAAGATCAAACACCCAACAATGAAACTATTCTAATGAACATGCATTAGATGAACCACATGAAGTAGCACCTAGAAAGACTCAAAGAAAAAAATGGACTATTATTTAAGATGATTGTGGTTTATCTACATGAGTATAAATTTGACTTGTGAGTTAATGAAGATCCAGTTTTATTTTCACAAGCCATAGAAAGTGAAAATTCTTCTAAATGATTAGATGCAATGAAAGATGAGTTAAAATTGATGGATCAAAACAAAGCGCGACTCAAATGACAATATCGAATGATATAAAGTCAGACTTATTGCCAAAAGTTTCACTTAGAAAGATGGTATTGAGTATAAGGAAACATTTTCTCCAGTTTTTAAGAAAAATTCATTTAGAATTATTATGACACTAGTAGCTCATTTTGATTTGGAGTTACACCAAATGAATGTGAAAACTACCTTTCTAAATGGGAATTTAGATGAATAGGTCTACATGACTCAACATTAACGATTTTCGGTTGAAGGAAAGAAACACATGGTGTGTAAACTTAAGAAATCAATATACGGACTTAAGCAAGCTTCCCGAAAATGGTATTTTAAGTTCAATGATACCATCACACCCTTTGGAATTAAAGAAAACACTGTTTGAACAGTGTTTATATCTATAAGTCAGTGGGAGCAAGATCATACTTTTTTTTCTGTGTGTTGATGACATCTTACTAGCTACTAATGATCTTAGTTTATTATATGAAACCAAGAATTTTATCTCTAAGAACTTTGAAATGAAAGATATGAGTGAAGTATCTTATGTGATTGGAATTAAAATATTTTATGATAGATCACAAGGATTGTTAGGGATTTATATATATTTCATGATATGAGTGAGGCATCTTATGTGATTTAACAAGTTACTTATTGAATAACAAACGGATTTGTTCGTGAGCACAAATGAAAAAGTTTGATTATGTTCATGTTTAATTCATTTAACATCGAACTTTTAAAAAATGTTGAAGCTTGTTTATTTACATGATCGAGTCTTAATCGAGATGAGTTCGAGTTGTTTATCGAGTGTATTGGTTCATTTACAGCCCGTATACAAAGTAGCAAGACCGGCCCAACAGCAAATTTCCCCACATCATTATAGGATAAATACTGAGAAGTCTTTACCCTTGTCATTTCCATTTTATTTTCACTTCTATGCCAAGAGCTCGTTTTATGTCACCGCCTGTAAGTCAGTCCAGCTCATCTACTACAAAGTAGTGATTTTAGTTTCGTTTCTATCTGCATCAATCAAATAATGAATACAGCAATTCCCATCGTTTTTCATTTTTTTTTAACAAACCAATGATGAATTGCACGCATTTTCATTAGTGAACAGGGACTTCAGTAGTTTAGTTGCTGAATCCTAGGTGTTTCACATTAAATAAGAGAATTTGACATAATGGATCTTTACCGTTACATCCATAAACCCAGGTTCATCTCTAACCTGGCTTTCTTTAATGTAAGTTCCTATTCTTCACAGAGGCAGGAAATTATGCTTTCCCTATAAATTCAACATCAAACAACAGAGTTGAATCTGGGGGAATAATGCANTATATATATGTACATATGTATATATGTATATATCTGTACATATGTATATATGTATATATCTGTACATATGTATATATGTATATATGTATATATATGTACATATGTATATATCTGTACATATATATATGTATATGTACATATATATATGTACATATATATGTACATATATATATATGTATATATATATATATA
>JXCR01146202.1:33949-42814 GCA_002079205.1 Phalaenopsis hybrid cultivar
TTAAATAGAATTTATCAAATCCGATAAATTCATATTTATCTTCAATGATAGAGTTTGCAAGCAACGACAAAATAAATCTGTCTTGTAATTGGATTTAGTAAATCCAGATTTATGTCGAGAAAGAGATGAAACCTGAGGAAAAAAAGACAGAACGTGAGAAAATTTGATTTAACGGAGTGTTGGATTTAATGTTTAATTTTTTGGCATTTTGCTGGATTTAAGCTAAATCCATCACTAAATCCTCTTAACATTATGCTACCTGGGTATCATTTTATCATCTAATGAAAACTAGAAACCACAAGAAGAAGAACTAGGAGCCTTGTTGAAAGAGCAAGAAAACTCCAAAGGAGGCTTCTTCCTCCCTCTTACCACCACTAAAAGAGGCCATTAGCGCATAAGATCGGCCTGCAAACTAACCCCCCACTGTGAGGCTTTAGATGCAGGCTTCAGTGAAAGCAAATTATTTCAACAATCATCACCAACCAAACCAAGGTAATAATAAAAAATTACTCTAATCTGCTTCTTCCACTTCCACTTCCACATCACAAATCCTAAGTCAAACCAACCCAGCAAGGTCGAAGAAAATTATACCGCAACCTTTACAAAAGAAAAAAAAAATCGAACCAGAAAACAAATTTTTCATATAGATAAAAGAAAACCAAACATGGAATGGGACTCACAGATCCGGGAGTGAAAGAATCGGTGTAGCTCTTGACGACGGGTTTCGACATTTTTCCCCTCATATATGGGTCGCAAGAAAGGTAGAGATTTTTTAGGAGAACGGCATTGGAACCAGTGGGAACTTTGAGCTCGACATCGGAGGAGAGAAGAAGGAGGTCGTCTTCCTTTGGGTAACCTGTGACGTAGTCTTTGAGAGCGATCTTCTTGTTTCTGATCTTCTCTGTAGACATTTTGGGAGCCAAAAATCCACAGAACTCTGTTGGGAGCAGAAGAAGAGGATGAGTGCCCAACTCGCGAGAGTGTGAGGCGGCTTATCACATGGACTTCTCACATACCACCCCCAATACCTACGTATTTACAAATCTAAGGTAATCTAACACTAAAGTGGATTTCTTACATTCCTACCAATCAAATTGTTATATATGTGTAAACATATAGAAAATTGGGTGGTAGGAATGTAAATAAAGCATCTTAATGACAATAATTTACATACATCTCACAAAATTATTATGCAAATATTTTCATTGTTATATTTTATTTATATCCCATAGAGAGAGTTGAAATGATATATTTAGGGTATGTTTGGGGCAGCGAAGCGGTGACGGTGCGGTGCAGTTTTGTCTATTTGGATAAACTGCATTTTGACAGTTTTTTCACGAAGTAATAGTTGAAATCAACATTTTTCCACCTATCCTAGCTAGGTGTTGTGACAGCTTTCAAGCTACAGTCTAACTTTTTTCCAAAAAAAAAAAAAAACTATAATAGCTACCGCGGCTTTTTGCAATATCAGATTATTTACCAGCTTTATAGTTGCTTATTAATGAGCTGCAGCTGCCCCAAACAGACCCTTAGTCAACTCACTTAGCCAGTGAGATGATTTAATCATGTGAGTTCCCCAAATCAAGTTGAATCATTAGATTATTTATAAGGAAGCTTATATTTCACCTTAAGATGTAATCCAAATATTGGGAAAGCAAATGGACATAATAGAAAAGCTTCTAATGCCTCTAAGCTATTTATTACTAAAGTTATGAGTGAATAAGTTCACTCAATAACAAATGTGAAAATCATATAAAGCTCATTTTTGTTCATTTATTTATACAATTGAATAAATAAAAACATAACTCTTAAAGCTCATTATAATTGAGCATGCTTAAACTAGAATTGGCTTGTTCATTTATGTTTGTTGCTTAACAAATGACTCATTAAAAACTTAATAATACCTCATTTAATCATGATATGATTGCTTATTTAATGGCTAGTTTTCCTCTTCTTCTTGTCTAATACAACTATTGTGCTTTGCATTTTTTTCTTTGGTGTAACTTCTTTATTGTTGTAGATTTGCCTCTTCTCTTTTTCTTCCTTCTTAAATTTTCAGAAAAAGCTGTGTTGCCATTCAAGAACTTTGATTTTGTATTCTTTTATCGTCATCGTACAATATTTGCATACGTAGTTCTACGAATTATGTCGAACTGTTTTTCCTTATTCCTTCTCCATGCTCTCTTATATATCCTCTCAATCTCCTTGTAAGATAACTCTATCATAATGCATTTTCATATCTTTCTCTCTATTTGAACCATTGAATGGTGGCTTCCTTCTTNACGATCTTCTTGTTTCTGATCTTCTCTGTAGACATTTTGGGAGCCAAAAATCCACAGAACTCTGTTGGGAGCAGAAGAAGAGGATGAGTGCCAAACTCGCGAGAGTGTGAGGCTGCTTATCACATGGACTTATCACATACCACCCCCAATACCTACGTATTTACAAATCTAAGGTAATCTAACACTAAAGTGGATTTCTTACATTCCTACCAATCAAATTGTTATATATGTGTAAACATATAGAAAATTGGGTGGTAGGAATGTAAATAAAGCATCTTAATGACAATAATTTACATACATCTCACAAAATTATTATGCAAATATTTTCATTGTTATATTTTATTTATATCCCATAGAGAGAGTTGAAATGATATATTTAGGGTATGTTTGGGGCAGCGAAGCGGTGACGGTGCGGTGCAGTTTTGTCTATTTGGATAAACTGCATTTTGACAGTTTTTTCACGAAGTAATAGTTGAAATCAACATTTTTCCACCTATCCTAGCTAGGTGTTGTGACAGCTTTCAAGCTACAGTCTAACTTTTTTCCAAAAAAAAAAAATATATATATTATAATAGCTACCACGGCTTTTTGCAATATCAGATTATTTACCAGCTTTATAGTTGCTTATTAATGAGCTGCAGCTGCCCCAAACAGACCCTTAGTCAACTCACTTAGCCAGTGAGATGATTTAATCATGTGAGTTCCCCAAATCAAGTTGAATCATTAGATTATTTATAAGGAAGCTTATATTTCACCTTAAGATGCAATCCAAATATTGGGAAAGCAAATGGACATATTAGAAAAGCTTCTAATGCCTCTAAGCTATTTATTACTAAAGTTATGAGTGAATAAGTTCACTCAATAACAAATGTGAAAATCATATAAAGCTCATTTTTGTTCATTTATTTATACAATTGAATAAATAAAAACATAACTCTTAAAGCTCATTATAATTGAGCATGCTTAAACTAGAATTGGCTTGTTCATTTATGTTTGTTGCTTAACAAATGACTCATTAAAAACTTAATAATACCTCATTTAATCATGATATGATTGCTTATTTAATGGCTAGTTTTCCTCTTCTTCTTGTCTAATATAACTATTGTGCTTTGCATTTTTTTCTTTGGTGCAACTTCTTTATTGTTGTAGATTTGCCTCTTCTCTTGTTCTTCCTTCTTAAATTTTCAGAAAAAGCTGTGTTGCCATTCAAGAACTTTGATTTTGTATTCTTTTATCGTCGTCGTACAATATTTGTATGCGTAGTTCTACGAATTATGTCGAACTATTTTTCCTTATTCCTTCTCCATGCTCTCTTATATATCCTCTCAATCTCCTTGCAAGATAACTCTATCATAATGCATTTTCATATCTTTCTCTCTATTTGAACCATTGAATGGTGGCTTCCTTCTTTAAATGTCAAATTTCTCTAATTTAAATGTCAAATGTTGCCATTGAAGAAATACTTCACTTGCAAAATATAATTTTGCTACCTAAAAAAGATTTTAAATCCATATCTTATCTCTTCTCTTTAACATGTCATCAACTATATATTTAAAATTTACATACATAACACATAATTCATTTATATTTACATGACTAGCACCTAAAAGTATGATATTTACATTCATAACACTTCAGGATCACAAACCTATGCATGGAAAGGTGTACGCTACTTCTAAAAAGTTCGTAGCAGTGATATTTTTGATGCGATATTAAGGATTAGAGTCTTTTACACATAAATATGAAAACTTAGGTGTTTGATATGTAAATATATAAGAATTGTGTGGCATGCATGTAAATGTCAAATTTGTCTATCAACCCAACATCTCAAATCACACTCAAGCTGCCTTTGAAGAGTTGGAAGCCATCAAACTTTCTTATGCTTCCACTTTCTATAACAGGAATCAAATAGTTGTGAAACAAATCAACAGATATGCTTATTCAAGCAAGGCATACTTTATGTGGCCATTCCTTGCTGGTTTCTCACATCAGAGCCTCCTTAGTGGCCTGCAAAAGCAAAATGATCATCTGTATTGAAAAAGCAAAAGCAATGCAATAATTAAATCATGTACTAACAGAGAAAATAGTTTCTGCATTTTTTTTTTTTATTTTAAATTTAGCTGTTTCTTCTTATCAGCCAGTGAGCACTTCATTTGTTCAGAATCAAGCAGTAGAAGCACAATCATGTCAAGTAGCAGAAGATTGAGACTTTGAAAGCAACTTTCTGATTCATGCATAGGACTGAGACTGAGAAAAAGCAGGCTTTCTGGTGTTGTTTTGTGTTTGTATGAATTATCAGTGTGATGGTTGTAGATGATTTTCAAATCTTAATGGAATTAGATCGGTCTCGAAGCTAGAATTATCGTCGCTGTCGTCATCATCTTTAGCTTTATTGTAGCTATTTGAAGATGGATTTATGAGAGTTTATTGTTCATTAGTTATGGTTGAGGCATTAAATTTAAGGTTTTGCTAATTTCTTTGTAGATCTATCAATGTTTCATTTGGTCTCTCTTTGTTTTTTATGGGCATTTACATACATAGTACACAATTCTAATGTATTTACGTATGACAGAGCAGTCCGAGTATTTAATGTCATATTAAAATAGTATTATTATCATTATTAAAAAACAAAATATACCTTTTCGTGCATAGGTTCTAAACACCAAGATGTTGCTTATGTAAATATGAAATTTTAGGTCTGAGATATGTAAATGCATATAAATTTTGTGCTAGGTATGTAAATTTCCCGATCTTTTTGAGATTTTTACATAAATTAAAGTTGTTAGATTGGTCCCGAAACTAGACTAATCGTTGTTGTCACCATCATCATTAGTTGTATTGTAGTTATTGGAAGCTAGGCTTATGAGACTTTATTCTTCGTTAATTATGGTTGTGTGTTTTTGAAGGCGTTAAATTCAAATTTATTCTAATTTCTTTGTAATACTATCAATATTTTAATTTGTTCTATCTCTTTATTTCCTAGTATGTTTATGTAAATTTATGTTGTTTGACTTATCAGTGTATCTTCTACCCTACGCCTTTATCACATCTACGCTAAAAGTGAGAATAGTGGAGTTATTGATGAAGTAGTTCATACGGATTTAGTAAAGCACAAACCTACAAATATTAAGATTATAAGCATTAAGATTGGTTTATTGGCTAAAAGTGAGAATAGTAGAGTCATTGATGAAGTAGCTCATATGGGTTTAGTAAAACACAAGCCTAAAAATATTAAGATTATAAGCATTAAGATTGGTTTATTGGCTATAAGTGAGAATAGTAGAGTCATTAATGAATTAGTTCATATCGGTTTAGTAAGACACAAACCTACAAATATTAAGATTATAAGCATTAAGATTGGTTTATTGGCTATAAGTGAGAATAGTAGAGTCATTAATGAATTAGTTCATATCGGTTTAGTAAGACACAAACCTACAAATATTAAGATTATAAGCATTAAGATTGGTTTATTGGCTATAAGTGAGAATAGTAGAGTCATTAATGAATTAGTTCATATCGGTTTAGTAAGACACAAACCTACAAATATTAAGATTATAAGCATTAAGATTGGTTTATTGGCTATAAGTGAGAATAGTAGAGTCATTAATGAATTAGTTCATATCGGTTTAGTAAGACACAAACCTACAAATATTAAGATTATAAGCATTAAGATTGGTTTATTGGCTATAAGTGAGAATAGTAGAGTCATTAATGAATTAGTTCATATCGGTTTAGTAAGACACAAACCTACAAATATTAAGATTATAAGCATTAAGATTGGTTTATTGGCTATAAGTGAGAATAGTAGAGTCATTAATGAATTAGTTCATATCGGTTTAGTAAGACACAAACCTACAAATATTAAGATTATAAGCATTAAGATTGGTTTATTGGCTAAAAGTGAGAATAGTAGAGTCGTCAATGAATTAGTTCATATCGGTTTAGTAAAAAACAAACCTACAAATATTAAGATTATAAGCATTAAGATTTGTTTATTGGCTACCGCTACATCTCTAATATATTCATTTCTCAATTTTATCCTTCAACATTTTTCAATCATTCATATCCATTTTCAAATTTCTATGAATCAGAATTCGATTGCCAACGTCTTTTTTATCAATCAACATTATCATTATGACCGACTTACTTTATACACCTCATTTTCAAGAGTTACTATTCTCACAGTTTCTCTGATATAATCATTCATTGATCTTTTTTTTTTTTGGCACTCCAAACTTGACTATCAACATCTTCTTTTTCATGGAAAATTCATCATCTAAAAGTAATATGTTAGGTATGATAAATGAAAAAGGGAAACATCATAGTGAAAGCCCAATCTAAAGGCAGGCAGTTGTTTCCCACTATCTAAAGGGCTATAATTATCCACACATCTTGACTGCAAAAAGGCACATTTGCTGCACCTTTTAACTGAGTAAACAGCACTCAGCTAAGTTGCTCAGTAAAAAAATATTTTTTTCCATGTCCCCTTTGATTCTTATGTTGCAATTTTACAAATCAATTTTTTCTTCAAAACAATTCAAAAATTACACATTTAAAGTCTGCAATCCAAAGAGAACTGAGACAAAATAACTACAGAAAAACAAAAAAAACACACCAAAATAAAGGAATCAAACTCCATGATTTCAGGAATTGAGAGCTTCCTTGAAAAGTATAAGAACTCAAAACTAAAACTTTGTTTGGATTGAAGAAGTTGAATGTGATGAAATCCCAAATACAATTATGAATTGATTATGAATCTACACACACTGACTTTAATTTCTTTTTTTTTCCATTTTCTTTCCTTCAAACTGGTTTCCATACTGAAGACCACACAACCGGTTCATCTTTCCATGTCAAGAACAGCCCTGATGAGTCCCCTGAAGCAGGAAACAGAGACCATCCCACCTGATATCTCTTCAGCAAAGCTTTCACGTCATCAATGGCGTCTTCACTGAAACTCCCCGCAGCAAACGCTTTCGATAATCTCTTACACCATTGACTCCCCTTCTCCCTTCTCTCCCCACACTCCGCCTCCCCTCCACAGGCCAAAACACTAAGTATGCTCCTTGAACTCTCCCTCTCCAACATAAGCCTCTCATGGCTCGTTGCCGCGAAGCTCTCCTCCAACATATCGAAAAACATGGTGTAGAATCTCAAACACTCCTCAAAACACTTAAAAAAGTCATCTTTATTGCTGCTGAAATCCCCCTCTTCCTCCACCACTGTTACAACTCGCGGCCGCAGCGAGCGAATCATTCGAATGAACTCTTCCCGCCTCTCAACCCCAACTTTCCTGAACGCTCCGATACAGTTTACCGCAACCGCTTCGTCTTCCTTGATTCCAAATTCCTTCTCTCTCAGCTCCGACAAGCTCGAAATCCTGCTTATCACATTGAATTCGAATGGGACTCCCATCAGCCGCGCGAATTTCTCCATCCTCTGTCCTATCTCCTTCATGACAGACCCGCCGGCGCCTCCGCCGTCTACGGCGCCGCCGTCGCCTGCCACAACAACGGAGAGCTTGAGGTGCGGCGTCTCATCGCTGCGGGTCGCGAGTGATTCAAGCAAAGTCGGCCATTGGGTGCAGTATGTGTTACTGATGTCAATTATGTGGAGCTTTGCTTCTCCTTCCAAGGCCTCCAAGATTGCGCTGTTAGAAGCGACATGGCCGAAGGTCGTCCATGGACTCACCTCCTGAAACTTGAGAATCACCTTCCTCGCCGACTCGAAAGAATGGCTCTTTTCAGCTGCAGAAACCAGAGTCTGGTACGACTGATCGCCGGAATCCGTCACCTTGCAGAACAGAGCTTGAAGAAAGTAAGAAGCTATCTTCTGCTCGCAGTCCCCATAAGGTGAAGCGAGCTCATTGAGCATCCATAGAACGTGCTGAATCTTTGCTGAATCCTTATCGCATATTGCTTTTGCGCATTCTCGGAGAAGATTGGCCGCCCATTTGTTGCTGGTAGCCGTTGGATCGCTTTGCTGCAGAAAAAAATTCGAACTTTGCATGGTTTTTTTAAGCGGTCATGGAAATGGTGGAGAGGAGAGTTTGAAGAGTTCATGTAAGGGAGGAAGGGAGGAGGGAGGAGGGAGGAAGGAGGAATGGGAAGGAGGGAGGGAAAAATAAAATAAAAATAAATAAATAATTTAGAGATAAAAGATATTAATTTAAGGAAGTCTAGTCATGAAGATGGTTTAGTATTGTCATGTATCAAGTAAATAATATTGAAATAATAATATCAATAAGATTATTAAATGATAAAATCAACATCACAATTAGGTGGGGTTGTTGTTTCTATTTGGTCTTATGAAATTTTTTTATAATTATGTCAATTATTAGCTAATGTTTTAAAGCCATTTGTTGGATATGATATTAAAGTTAATTAATTAAGTCATAATTAATATGTAGAGAGAGAGAGAGGGAGAGAGAAAATTGTATAATTTTTTTTCAAATAATGAAAGGTAAGAAAAATCATATGACAGGTTAATTTGTAATTATCAATATTTTAGATGATCTGTATGTATCTCATTTTTTATAAGTTTATGAATATGAATAATGGTCGGATTATTTGACTTGTTTAAA
>JXCR01146203.1:0-10577 GCA_002079205.1 Phalaenopsis hybrid cultivar
TTCCTAATCGAAAATTTGAGCAGTATAGTTGATTCCTAATCGAAAATTTGACCAAGCACTGCCGATCCATGATTATCTCGTTTCCCTTCTTCAACCAGATAAGGGAATACGATTGAGAATGTTTTTGCATAGCTAATCCCAATTTATTCACCATCAGCATAAATACCACATTTTCACAACTCATACTGTCGATGATCGAGTTGCAAACCTTGCCATTTACCGTGTGCAATTGGTGCTAAAGATATTGTGTCTCAACCAGGATTGATCTCGCTCAGGCTCTGACTGCAAAACTTTCTATATGACAAGCAACTCTCCCTCATCCCCCTAGAGCTGAAGTTCTTCCTCTGGACTATCCTCGGACTCCTCGTCCTCCACTCCTCGATGGTGCCCAGATCCATGAATGTAACGACTCGGCTCGTGGGACACTGGAGACAATGTGTTCGTAGTTATGGCACTTGAAACACCTCTTGACTAGTACTATACTGGAAGAGCTATCTTTTTTCGGCATTTTTCCAATCTGATTTGATTTGTCTTGCTAACACCTCCCAAGGCAAATTTATTGGTCGCGGTAGTTGTAGGTGACTATCTGACTGAAGGTTGTTGCTGACTGAATGAGAATCGTTGACTGTTCTATTTTTGTTACCTTTCCACATTCAAGGCTATAGTTTGAGCATCCCTCAACATCCATTGTGATTGTAACTGCACCACATTGCTAATAGTGAGCTTCAGGCCCCCTAGGTACCAGGCGATGATGTGCTCCTCGGGTTCAACAAACTCACACTTTATTTGAAGCTGATTGAACTGTGTTGTGAACCCCTCCACTGAAATCTCTCTGTTGTAGGTGGTGGAGCCATATAAACATGGATGGCGGTAGTCGGTGGGAGATATTTTCTCTGCATTGCTTTCTTCATTTTTTTCACATGATGTTCTTGTCGTCGACCTCTCTTCTCCTGTCTCTGTAAATTCTACCACCATAGAGAGGCACTCTTTTTCAATTTTATAGCTTCTAATTTCACTAGCTTATCTTCTGACACATCTTTATACTCAAAGACCCGTTCAGCAGATTATAGTCAGTCAATAAATTCATCTGGATCCATAATTCCATCAAAATTTGGTACATACATTTTGATGTTGAAGCCTCGGTATCCGTCATACGTAGGCTCATCTATGGCCTCCTCTAGTAATGAATTCCAAAGTGGTGTGGCGAGTACTCGTCGTTGATATTTTCCTTATGGAACGGTTTCAAATCTTCGTCCCTCTCTCCCCTTCGACTCTACAAATTGCTATCATCTCTCCTGGGTCCCGTCATCCATCTCTGTTAGTCTCTGTTGCAGACGACGGATCTCTTGCTGTATCTCATCCCGATTAGGTTCCGACAAGTATCTCCATAGTGACATGTGGAATGGGTGGTTGAGGAAAAACGGGAAAAATTTTGGCGGAGGGGTAAGGCAGATGCTAGGGAAACCAAGGATAGGATAAGGATTAGACTATCTCTGATACTAATTAATACTAGAGCTAACCCAAATTCGCCAGGAAGAGCAAAACTTTACTACTCCAAATCAATGAGATTACAAACAAGGCTCAATTAGAAAGAAAAGACAACACAACAATAACCCCCAACTAGGGCTAGCTAGGATAGCCCGGTGAGCAGCGGAGTTGAGGTCTAGAAGGGGGACATTCAAAATACCTACCCTTTCTTGTGACTCCCATGAACCTAAAAACTACATACAAATGATAATCCCTTCGCCGTGAGAATGTAACTGAAGTTATGAGATTTTGATTTTTTTTTTTAAATATATTTTGATTCTTCAATATATATATTTATGTAATCATTTTGAATCAAAAGAAGTTATGAGATTTTGAAATTTTTGTTGCCTTACATTCATATACATTGAAGGTTTGCATGACTATCTTGGCACAGTGAGCTTTAAAAATTATTACGGCCAATGGAGTCTTTGAATATTGAGCATGCATCACTTTATTGTACATTGAAGGTCTACATGCCTCTCTTCGCAGAGTGAGTTAAAAAATTATTATAATTGGTGACGACTTTGAATACCGACCATTCACAACTTTCTTTCTCGGTGAGGTAGAAAGACCTAGTTTTCCCGTTGATGCCCCTTACGGGGAGAAGACGTTGGAAAGTTGCCGAAATTATTAATGATTTAAACTTAAACTTAAAACAATCATTTGGACCTTATATTCTGACAAAAATGAATTAAAAAGAAAAGGGATTATAAAAAAAAATAATAAAGTAAGATGAATAATCCAAATACACTACACGGATTGTTGCCTTGAATGAAATTGAGCTAAACTTACACAAAGACATGAAAGTGGTTCAATAGTTTGCCAATAAACAAAAGTGGAAATAAACTCATAAAAGATTCAAATAAACTCATAAAAGAATTATAATGAAATAAGAAACCAGTTGAGAAACATTAGCAAAATTTTATGATATATTCAAAATCCAATAAATCATTGTTAACTAGATACAAATAATAAGATTTAATGTTCTAAAAGAACGATTAAGTTTCAGAACGCTGCACTCACCATGGAATCTGCAATACAAAAGTGGTAACTAGATACAAATAATAAATTTTAATGTGCTAAAAGCATGATTAAATTTTAGGATGCTACACTAGCCATGGAATCTGCAATACAAACTTTTAAGCTGGCAGAACACAACCATTTTGCAAGATCAAAAAGAAATTGTATGTGTTTCAATGACACAATACTCGCAAATACTAAAAAATTTAAATGAATTAAAGACGTGTATGAATTACAGTCATATGTGATGTCTCGAGATTCATACAAATGTTTTACAATTCGTGTAAATAATAGTTTGGATGGATTTAAATAAAATTTTCAAATAAGTTATTCTCGTTCATAAAAGCATGTGAATCTCTTCTTTAAAAAAAAGTCTATAATTACTTTTCAATTTATGAACTCAAAAAGTATCTATAAAAGTCGTTTGGCCCAACAGCTTTACAAAAAGTAACGATTATGACAAAAGTCTTTTGATCGGGTGATTTGACCCAACAACTTCACTATATTATCATCATGGTTGTAGCCAATAAGTTCTCCAATATTTTTTTCTCCTTTGAGTTGTGCATCATAAGAACATGCTTGATTGAAACAAAATTTTATATTAACTAAGATCGGCTTAGATTTATTCTCTTAGAAGAATATCCATCATAAATCTATAAGATTATCTTGCATGGCGAAACCCATGACTACTAACAAGAATCATTTGGTCATACTAAATATATCATCTCATCTAAGTAGACAACGGGCCATGATAACCCAAGATGATCTCAGTATTTTGAGCAAATAAGTTGAATGTATTTTCCTTTGCTTTCATTTCAATAAATAATAGTTTGTACAATCTATTTTAAGTACATAATATTCAGTATAATCTAAATTAACTTAATTAATACATATTCATAATCTAAATATTCAGCTAAAAGGAAAGAATCTGTGAAAATATAATATTGCCTTCTTTGCAGTATTGCGAAGAAGGAAACTTTTTATTCTATCTGATTTCATTTATTCCTGATTGATATCCCTCTTTAAATTGATGTTGGCTGGTCAAGAAGCATCAATTTGCTGACAAGAAACTGATGACGCTGTCGAGAAAGAGCTTTAGTAAATATATCAGTCGTTTGAAGATCAGAAGTGATATGAGGAAGAGATACAACACCCTCCTCATAGGCTTCTCGAATGGAATGACAGTCCACTTCAATGTGTTTCGTGTGTTCATGAAAGACGGGATTAACAACAATCTGGATAGCACTAGTACTATCTGCATAAAGAGAAGTAGACTCAAGCTGAGGAAAACCAAGCTCAGCCAGCACACCACGAAGCCAAATGATCTCAGAACAAGCAGAGGACATAGCGCGATATTCTGATTCAGTAGATGACTTAGACACTCGATCTTGTTTCTTGTTCTTCCAAGAGATTAAAGAGTTGCCAAGAAACATGCACCATCCAATAATAGATCGGCGTGTATCAGAACAACCAACCCAATCGGCATCACTATAGGCTGTTAAGATGATAGGAGAATCCGCAGAAAAAAACAAATCACGATGAGAAGTACCTTTCAAATATCAAATAATATGTCGAACTACAGTTAAATGAAGATGTATAGGTGCTTGCATAAATTGACTAACTTGTTGCACAACAAATAAAATATCAGGACGCGTAATCATCAGATAATTGAGATTGTCAACCAGTTGTCTATATAGAGATGGTTTAGATAGAAAGTCACCATCATTCTGTTGATATTTGACATTTACTTCCAAAGGGGTATCAGTTGAGAGACCATCTTAAAGACCAGCCAAAGCAATGAGTCCCTTCGTCTAGTTGTGCTGATGAAGAAAAATACCAGCGGCAGAAGAGTGAACCTCGAGTCCTAAGAAATAAGTTAATGACCCTAAATCTTTCATATGAAAAGAACCCTAAAAACGTTTCTGTAGCTGAGACATCAATTGATTGTCAGATTCTGTAATGACAATATCATCAATATATATTAATAACAAAACAATTCCCTTGTCAGTCTTGCAAAGAAATAATGATGAATCATACTGACTTTGAGTAAAAGANCTAATAACAAAACAATTCCCTTGTCAGTCTTGCAAAGAAATAATGAGACTTTGAGTAAAAGAGAAGCTAATAAGGGTATTGCAAAATTTTTCAAACCAGGCCCGTGGAGCCTGTTTCAAACCGTTTGAGCTTACAAACATCATGTGAAGGTGTAGAAATAAGTCTAGAGGAGGAATCATATAGACGTCTTCTTTAAGATCCCCATGAAAGAATGCATTCTTAACATCCATCTGCTTTAAGAACCAGCCTTTAGATACAACAACAGATAACACAAGTCGGACAGTTGTCATGTTAGCCACCGGTGCAAATGTTTCGTCATAATCAATCCCGTACTCCCGTCGATTGCCAAGAGCTACCAATATTTTCTTATATCTGTCAAGAGAGTCATCAAATCGGAGTTTAAGAGAATAAACTCATTTACAACTAATGGGTTTAACACCTGCAGGACATGAAACAATATCCCNATAAGTCTAGAGGAGGAATCATATAGACGTCTTCTTTAAGATCCCCATGAAAGAATGCATTCTTAACATCCATCTGCTTTAAGAACCAGCCTTTAGATACAACAACAGATAACACAAGTCGGACAGTTGTCATGTTAGCCACCGGTGCAAATGTTTCATCATAATCAATCCCGTATTCCCGTCGATTGCCAAGAGCTACCAATATTTTCTTATATCTGTCAAGAGAGTCATCAGATCGGAGTTTAAGAGAATAAACTCATTTACAACTAATGGGTTTAACACCTGCAGGACATGAAACAATATCCCAAGTGTAATTGTCTTGACGTGTTTGAAGTTCCTCTTTCATGGCTTTGACCCAGCAAGTCTGTTTGGCAGCTTGAAAGAGGTAAGAATAGTAGTATTAGTTAAAATTGCAGAATACTCATATATATCTGGAGAACGGATACGTAGGGATGATCGTCGAATACTTATTGGAGCAATTTCTGGATCAGGGTCGGGGAGGATTGAAGGTGAAGGGGGCAGGCGTCGTGTATAGACAATGTCTGGCTTGAACCGTTTATCAACAGATTAATTATCAAATTGTAGAAGTATAACTGTATCTGATGTGGACACATGATGCTGAAAGTAATATTCATGTTCAAAGAAAATCACATTTTGAGAAATATATCATCGACTATTAACCGAATCATAACAAACAAAACCTTTATGATTAGGATTGTACTCCATAAAGGCATATCGTACTGACTGAGCTGCCAATTTATGACGTTCATGAGCAGGTAGATGAACAAAGCAAACCCATCCGAAAGTATGTAACATATGATAATTAGGGTGTTTATAAAAAATTTGATAGTAGGGAGACTCATACTTCAATTGTGATATAAACTGCAGTAGATAAAGCTTCAGTCCAAAATTTAGTTGAAACAGAAGATTTTATTAGTAATGTGCGCACGGTATCCAATAGATATCGATTTTTTCGTTCAGCAACTTCATTTTGCTACGGTGTATAAAGACATGAACGTTGTGACACAATCCCTTTGTTCTGGAGAAATGCTTAAAACTCATAAGACATGTATTCACCTTCATTGTCAAATCGTAAGGTTTTAATGTGAGCGGAGAACTGAGTTTCAACATATACTAAAAATGTTTAGAATACAGTAAATACTTCTATTTTGGAACTCAAAAAATAGATCCAAGTAAATCAACTATAATCATCAATAAATGTCATAAAATATTTATATTGAGCATGTGATAACTGATGTAATTCTTCAAACATCACTATGAATAATGTCAAAACATTTATTGGGACGACTGTCTGAAATAAGAAAAGGTAATGTCTTACTTTTTCCAAGTTTACAAACAGAACAGTCAACTACGAAATTCCTATCTGTAGAATAAAAAACATCACTTTTATGTAAATGCTTCAACACCATATCATTTGGATGACCTAGTCTTTTATGTCAGATGTCTGCCTTATTCTCAACAACTGAAGATGCTAATGAAATATTCTGAGGAACAGTAAATTGTAAAGAAAACAGTCTAGCCACTCTAGGCCCCTTCGCTATCACCTTCCCGGACACCTGATCCTGCACAATACAACAATCACGAGAAAAATGTACTTCACAGTTATTATCCACAATTTGACCAACAGAGAGTAAGTTAGTAGATAATTTATGAGAAACCAAAACATGTTTGAAGGATGAGTTAATATCACCAACTGTTGTAATTTGAATATTATTTTCATTAGCAACCTGAATACGTTGAGTACCAGTGTACGGTCGTTGTTTATGCAATAACTCAGCAGTGCTAGTCATATGATTTGTGGCGCCTGAATCAACAAACCAAGGAGAAGTAATCGAAGAAATAGTTTTACCTTTCCCTTGAAGGTCGAGATCAGAAAAGACAGAGAGAATCATCTGTTGAACCATATAGGGTGTGACAGTTGATTGATTATTGTCAGCAACAGTAGAAGTCAAGTTGGACACTCCATAAGAGTATGTCCCTTTTGCTTGCAATAATTACAGACATTATTTTCACAATTTCGTGTAATATGACCAAATTTCTTGCAGTTGTAGCACTGCACTGGCCCCTTCCCTTTGGTTTTAGCAGTATATGTCATATTAATTATTTCTGATGATCCACCTGTTGTATTGATAGTAGCTTGTGTCGTCAATCTTTGTTCTTCGCGCAGTAATTGCCCAAAACAAACATACAAACATGGAATCGGATTTCTGTTCAGCAACCCAGCTCGAGCAGTTTCAAATTCAGGTCTCAGTTTCATTAAAAATTGATTACGACGACTTTCTTCATGAATAGCTTGAAGACTAGTTAAGTTCTCCTTTGACACTTTAGCATAGATAATACCAGTATATTCGCTCCATAAATTTAAAAAGCCAGAATAATATTGTTCGATTGAAAGATTACCCTAACTATAATTACTCATGTCAAGTTCAAATTAAAAGTGTTTCGCAAAATTATCTTGATTATAAACGCGCTTCAAGTATTTGGTCATACTAAATATACCATCTCATCTAAGTAGACAAGGGGTCATGATAACCCAAGATGACATAATTAGGGGAATCTTAATGAAGCTTTTTATCATTTCCCCCATCATTCGCTTTAAACTTATAGTCATAAATTTTATAATATAAAACACTAACTTTGTTGCTACTATAAATTACGCATTCAACACCTATTGACTAGCCAAGATCGAAAGTCTTCCCATTATCAGGAAGGAACATATAGAACTACACTTAGAAAAGAAATACACCTCACAAGATAAGTAGAAGAATACCCATATGTCCTGCAGAAAAATATGACACTCATCAAACTCTATTAGCATCAACATCATCAACAATATGTTCTACAGGCTCTCTATATGTAAGGGCAAAAACTTGAGGTCAAAATAACTGTTTTGACTGACTCTGAGTGGGAGCTGAAGCTAGACTATATCTATCTACAATCTTTTGTAAAGGAGTTCCAATTGATTTTTGCTCATCAAAGGTCCTCTGGCCAAGTGTAGAGCAATATCTAGCTATGTGACCAGGTTGACCACACCATTAGCATGTATTGAAGACCATCAAACATTCACCCTTATGTCACCTTCCACATTTGGCACAATAAACTATAGTACTAAGAAACATGCTATTACTAAATCCACCTAAACTGAATTTGGGTTTCTTCTCATTGTATACCTCTAATTGAGTCACGTGCTACCTTTTATCCATAATCTCTCTTATGCATTTTCTTAAGCTTCTTAATAACCTAATAATCAATATCCACTCGTCTGACTTGCTCCGCTAACACCGAGTAATCATTAATTCCCAAAGAAATCTACAGTTGTCTGATTGAATCTTAAATCTAGGAAGAAACTTGTAATATTTCTCTTCTGCGGTAGATATCAACTATGATGCATATCTCGATAATGTAGTGAACTCCACCTCCTACTGCATAAGTGTCTTCTCCTTGCACCAATCTAATGAACTTATCTTGCATCTCCCTACGAATAGGTAAAGGAACAAATCACTCTCTAAAAAGCTTCACAAAATTTTCCTAATTTATTGCCAATTTGGGTACGTCCGCTGACTTACCATGATGTTGTCCACACCACCACCTTTTAGCTTCTCCATCAAGCACAACAATTGCTATTAGTACTCTTCTTTCCTCCAAACAAACTATGCTTTCTAGTATATTTTCTATTCGCATAAGCCAATTCTCCCGCTTCAATCGGATTCTTTGTTCTCTTAAACAAAGGTGAATGCAGATCTTGAATTGTCTTCAAATACTTGTTCACATCAATGTTGATCTCATTTTTAGTCAACCATATTTTTCATTGACTGAGACTTGGTTAGATTTCACATGAGCTCAATGTTGACTAAACTCTGGAATTATTGATTTCTCTCTCGAGGTTATTTTAAGGCTCAAAACCTCATTTTAAAAGTTGCATGAGACTTATTACCAATATTAGAAACCAAGCAAATGAGTCATTAATTGAAACAAATTTTACCTAAAGCTGTGCACTTATGATTCCTATGCGTGAAAATGATCTTACGTAAAAATTTTTCAAGAAGTCATTATTTTTTAAAATGGACTTCACCAATTGTGGCAATATCATCAAAATCATTCAAATGAATCCTTTTATGCTCAATATTTTGAATATCTTTTGAGTAAACGATAATCAGGGAAGAGAAAATAATAATTAGGAATGATAAAACAATAATTTAACCAAACATTTTGAACATGAGTCTATTTCAAACAAAAAATAATTTGAAGAAGCCAAACACGAACAAGTACTAGGCTCTCTCAAGTTCGGTTCATTTACACCCCCAGTTAACTCCCGTTATCTCATGGTTTGCAGCAAACCATCCTTGATGGACTGAATTAGCACGTGGGGTGAACGAGATGTAGATAAACTTTCTTATTGAATTTTTAACGTGATGCGTAGCCTCCTTGATCTAGCTTCGTGAGCACCAATGCAAGTCATGCAAGCTAACTATGTTAGGGCAACCTGGATCATTTGTGTGAAGGAGATAGAATAAGGTCAAAATCCATCCGCTGTGAAAGGTGATTGAGTGTAATCTAAAGAAACAAGAGAGGTGTGAGGTGATAAGGCCTATTGTAGTTATGGTGTCACTGGAAACCCATTAAAGCCAAGGATAAGGGTGTCATACGCTCTTGGCACTGATAAAAGAGAAAAACAAAAGATCAAGGAATGGGAAAGGCAAAGTAGGCAGAGTAATCGGCCTTGGTGAGAACAAATCTAGAGAGGCAAGGATGCATTTAACTAGTCTATTATTGACCGAGACTGTGACACTCAATTAGAGGCAAATGAGAGGAAGTGATAGAAGAAGGGAAATTGACAAATGGGGGTTGACAGATGTGAAAATTGATCAAAATTCAATCGCTTTTGAAGTGCTTTAAGATTCATACAATGCTAAGTAGAGTTCTTTGAGATCCAGGTAATATCAATAACATAAATATACGTAACTTGATTCTAGCTCATATCATGTCCAGCATCAGACTTGTAAATTGTGACATTTATAAAATCCTGGAAACATGATTCTTCAAGTGTAAGGAATGAAGCAAAATAAAAGTTGCAGGAGAACGAGAGAAACAAAAACCGGCAAGAAATAACTACAATATGGATTCTATTAGCATACCAATGTCACTAACTTTTCTAATTGCCATATTCAACGAGTCTGCAATATAAATATTTCCTCTATTGTCCACTGTTAGTCCCTTGGGATGGTTCATCCTTGCTTCTCGTGGCCTACCATCAATGTGACCAGTATAACCTTCTGCTGAACCAGCAATAAGTTTTGGTCTGCTATCTGTGAAAACATCATTAGTGGAAATCAAGAGTTTTAATAGGATTTAAAGCATATAAAATGACATAGGTGAAGGAGATTTCCAGTGATCTACAAAAGCCAAGAAAAATAATGTTTTACACACTAAGATAGTAAAACACCTTACCATTATAAAATTTTGTTATAGAGAACCACTTATCAAAATTCT